>RJWT010021753.1:0-17452 GCA_004365215.1 Cuniculus paca | reverse complement strand
GCAAATACAAGGAGATGCAGTTCTGAGAGGCTGAATCTTCCCATAATTTAGAGTGCAGGTGATTGATTGTCTCTCAGAGAATAAATTTTAACAGTTTCATGATATGACATAGGTCTATATTAAGCTCTGTAAGTGAAAACAGACTAATAAAAATAATTATCCTTTTGATAAAAGCAGTGCTAGAACTTTCAGAGTTTTTACTTTGTACTTAGTGCTGCCTTAAAGAGTTTTTCAGTGACCCTCACAACATGGGTAATGATTTTATTAACTGCATTTTTGAAAGAAATTGAAGTTTGGAACAGGTAAGTTCCTTCAGGAAAGTACTATAGCTGCTAAGTGATAAAAGTTAGCTTTCAGTCATCAAAGTATAGTTAACTACCATAATATAAGATGTACCAACAGAAATGTTTGTTAGGGTCATTACTACTACAGGAGACTGTACAAACCATCTAGTTCATTAGAAATTAAACAAGTTTTAGAAACATATAATAGACTGTGAGGAGTGAAGTAGTAAGTTTCATGTCGGTTGTACCTTATTTCAGTTAAAAAAAGGGTGAAGCAAATGAGAGTTCCAGTAGAAAAGGGAGATGCATAAGAGAGTAAGAATGTGAGTCTTGAGGAACGACAATGATTTAGAAGGTTAGGAGATGTAGAAGATATTTTGAATTAGGAAGAAACATAGTAAAAATATAATAAGATTTTACAGGATGATTCCTAAAATCCAGCAGAAACTGATGAAAAATTAGAGCCACACCCAAACCATCCACACTGTGTTCCTCATTTCCATGGTGACCCAGGCTGACCTTCTATCAGCCCCATTCCCTGCTTTAAATCTGTAAAAAGTTACACCTGCTTTGGATAAAAGGAAAGAACAGGAATCCAAGAATCTCTAGTGCAGGAGGAGATTTTCGCTAATAAACATTTCATGGCATCCTGTAGATAAAAATGAGGATTTCTGTGATCCCTGAGCTCGGTTTTTTGACAGATCTGCATGAATGAGGCAGATTTTCATGTATATGAGGCTGAAGTTATTTGCCTTAACCCGAAATGACAGCTTCAAATTAAGCCGTGCTTCAATTTAACATCTTCAATGTTTAAGTGTTTATGAGTTGACATAAACTAGTATTTATCTTTTTATATTAGCATTTCAAGCATAAAAACTACACTAACAAGAGCATGAGCTCAGTAGTCATCTCAGTGACTTTGAGTTGGCTGCTGTTGGCTCATGCTGTTCTCTTTATAGGTTCCCAGTATGGACCACTCCTCTTTTCCAGCAAGTGCTTCCCACTTTTATCCTTCCACAGCCTCTACTTTGTGTCTTGAACAAATACTGCCAAGTTTTTCTTGATTTGCACAGTGTCGTCTACTCAATTTCCTTCTGACACAGGAGAGAATAGGATACAGGCACAATCAGGCCACAATTTCAAATCAACCCCAGTGGGTTGAGTTTTGATCATTCAATTTTCATCCATATCAGTGCTATTGAGAATGCCTTGCTTTTCCCTAATGCTGAAATGAAATAGTGACAAAGCATCATGGGTTTTGAGTTATTTTCCCATAGCTCAGCTTTTTTTTTTTTTTGTTCTGGGAATCGAACTCACAACCTCGTTCTTGGCAGGCAGGCATTGTACAGCCTTATCCCTAGTCCTTAGCTCAGCTTTATAGAGTTACCGAAAATATAAAATGTTGCCAATGTTCATTCTCACAGAATCTCCCTCAATTGTAAGCCTTTACCTGTGAGCTTTCCTTTGCCCTGGTTTAGACTGCCTAGCCTGCACAGTGTTTGCATCATCCCTTGATTAGAGCTCCCTTTATGGGCTCATACTTTTTTTTTCAATCTAGCATGTAGTCCCCCTTAGACTAATCAGTCCTGGGGTTCTAAAAGTCAAGCCATAGAAGAAATTTTGGAGCGCTGGAATAGGAAGACTCTCAAAAAACATTCTTTAACCCCAATTGCCTTATTTTAGAAGTAAAGAAACTAACCTGGAAGAATTACTTAACTGAGAACAGTGAGGGGTAAAGCAGGATTAGAAAATAGACTCCTGTCAGATGAAATTCAATATTTGATTGGCTGACTCTCTTGTAAACAGTGGCACTCAAGATATAAAAATAGAGATGGCCTACCAGTTTTATTAATTAACATCTTCATTCTTAAAGATCAAAATGAGAAAGAAAATTGCTGAACATATTGAAACATCCTGTAATCTGACTTTCCCTAGAAGCAATTTAGATCTTCAAATTCATGGATATCGATGTGAAATGATCCTTGGTTCAAACTCAGAGCAACAGATCCTCACAAAGGAAGTTACTTTTTTAAATGTCATTATTAACTTTCAAAAAAATTAATTAAAAATAATTTGATAAAACCTAACCTGAACACCATGTAATAGTCTGTATAAAATGAAAAGAAACCTTAAATGTCCAAGAACTTCAAAATAGAGGAACAAAAATATTTTTTAAAAAAATTATATTTTTATTACAAATAAAATAAGAGTCTTTGGAGAAATGTTTGAGCTCACTGAAAATAATCTTCACAGATATAACGTTAAGGAGGAAAGTTAAAGGAAATATAGTAAATAATGAGCTGCCATTATATTCAGCCCACATCTGTGAAATTCCTAGAGGATAATAGGTCGTTAAAAAACACATTTCGAAGCATATTTTTATGAAAGCAGCATTAAGCTTGCTTTGGCAGAAACACTTTTTTGTATTGTTTACATTTTTGTAACATTGACTAAATGGAGAAACATGTTGCTGAAGGCTTTTTTCATCATTTTGAGTTGAATTGAATTTTTCTAGCACAGAGTTTTGGTAGCTGTTACAGTAGGAGAGGAAGTTAAAGAACTCTGCAAAAGGAACATATGTGTCGGAGTCAGAACCTCGGTGTCCATTGGAGGCCACCTACAGTCATGCCTATTTACCTTAGACCACCTGAAAATCACTTTCCTGTATCAAAGTACAAGAGGTATTTCATATTTGCAAAGGGAGAGGAAAATCTTACTACTGTTTGTTTTTGTTCTACTATTTTGACCATGAGAGCTTCTATGGTAACATTAGCAACCTTGATGTTGCTCATTGAACTTCTCTCAGAATCTATTTCTGAAGCACTTACTAGTTTCTTTGTGCCTCAAATGCTTTGAAACACCCATTTCCGTGCTGTAGCCTGGATATTATTTAACATAGTTTGTTAGTGAGAAAATGAAACTGAAGAGGTAGGAATGGAGTGTGTATGCAGTGAGACACCTTAGCATTTGCTATTTGTGGTTGGTCCTCAGCCATATGTACCTGCTGGAAATTTGATAATCAGTTAAGTGGAGACCCTGACTCTGTGAGGTGATTTAAAATGCAAGCTTCTAAAAATTGCTCATAATGAGCCTAAAGAAGGATTGATTCTAAAAGAGAAAAAGATGAGGGAAGTGCTAGAGGGATTTAAATGCCCACTGAAAATTTTATCAACCTAATTAGGTCAACTCAAACTTTAATTACACTTTAGAGACTTTTATCACTAAAAATCTGTAAGATGTGGTGAAGTGGAAGGTTAAGGAGATATCCAGTCTTATGCAGGTGGAAAGGAATGGCGGATCCCAAAAATAATCAGGAAGTTTCTCTCCTGCCACATGTGGTGGCCACACTGTAATTCTCACAATGCACCAGTGTCAAAACTGGGAGAAGGTGATTTCCTTCATGCAAATGACCTTACTCTTTATCTTTCCTCTTTTGAACAACAGAGAACTTTATGGAGTTGTCAAGGATCCTCATTTTTCCTTTGTTGTAAACCCTGTTCCCCATATTTGGGCCTTTGGGTACCCTTCTGTGCTTATTTTCCTCTGTGTTCAGAGACAAAAAGAGTACCTGTCATTTACATATGAGAACAAAATCCTGTGACAGAATTTGCATTTCAGGTTATCTTCCAGTGTTGAAAGGAAAAGCTTCTGTGACACATTGAAGAAATCAAAGATGTAGTGATATCAGTGCAGTGGGCCACGGGGAGAAGGGAAGGTTTCATGAGTATGCAAGCACCATTCCTGTGGGCTGCAAAGTCATTTTTAAATAATTTCTTCTCAAGTTTATTGTTTCCTCTAGGTTTCTTGTTGGGGTTCCTGCCTTACTTCTCATACTGTGTTATCTTGGTCTATATATTGTTTAAAAACATTTACAATTAATTTTTGACCTTCCCACATGTTTCAGTTACTTTTTTTTTTTTTTCTTTAACCAGGAATCAAACTCCAGGACCTGGTTCTTATCAGGCAGGTGCTGTGCCACTGAGCTGTATCCCTGGCCTTCATCTATCCCTTTTTTTTTTTTCTTTCCAGTACCAGGGATCAAACTCACAACCTCGCACTTGCCAGGCAGGTGCTTATGCTACTGAGCTAAATCCCCGGCCCTTGTCTTTTTGAGATAGGGTCTCACTATGCTGTTCAGGCTGGCCATGCATTCACTTTGTAGCCCAGGCTGGTCTCCAAATCACAAGGATCCTCCAGCCTCAGTCTCCCGAGTGCTGGGATTGGAAGCATGAGCCACCATGCCTGGCTCTTTCATTTACCCTTTCGGGAAAAAAAAAATGCCTTTTGCTTCCCCACTGTGTTTTTTCCTAAACATTCCCCATAGAAATCCACATATTTTTGTTTGCCATAGTATTATATAACTAATAATAATGTCTTGACTTTTTGTGGTATTACTGTCTTCAATTGAATCACTTAAATGAAACATTTTAAGATAGCTTTGGGTAAGATTCACAAGACTCATAGCCTATGAGAAAATGCAAAGTAGTATTAAGTTCCCTTTAACACAGGACCAATGCATTGTCCTGGCTGATACACAGTGAATATTCAATTTTTGATCAGCTGCTTGACATTGTGGCTATAAGCTACCTTCTATATTGAAAGTTTTTGTTCTGGATCACATGTTCATTATGTGCCATTTTGTTGTTCCAGCTGGAATAAGCCAATTCACAGAATAGCCATCTTCTTATAATAACCATAGTATATATTTAGCCTCAGTCCCCTGGCTACTTTGTTCTGTGCTGGGGATGAATAATAATTCTTTGCTACTCTGAACTGCTGTTCTGGAGCCAGGATCTTCGTTTACTGACTCAGATTCTGGTTTAAACAGCTAGAGAAGAACAAATGAGCTAACACTGTTTTTCACAGAACTTCAGGTCTATAAAGAAAATAAATTTTCTCTACCTGATTTAAAACACAGAAGATTGCTTTTTTTTTTTTTTAAACTTTGGTATGATGTTTAAGATGGAATTTTTGGGAATGTCAAAGAATTGGATAAATTTTAATGTGCCATTAACTTGATTTATCATACACCAACCCATGTTTTTTTCCCCAAGATTTTAGAGATACTGAAATGTATTTTAACTCTTCTGCTATGACAAAATGCCAACACTAAACGTGAAGAGAGGCCAACTATCCTTGGCTCCTTTCACTTGCAGGATAGGAGAGCTCAGAAATCCCCCTTTCCCATGTGAGGTAGTAATAATAATTCCATTATGCAAACAAGGACACTGAGTCTTCAGCAGAACACATGGTTAATGAGTGATAGAATTGGGCCTCCACCTTGACTTTGCAGCCTTAAACTGGCTACTACTAGTAAAGCAGATTGCTGGAATCAGATCCTCCAAGCAAATTTCAGTAGGATACACTTCTTGGTGCCTAACTGTGCCTATGATTGCAATGGGCACTATGCGAGAGGATATTAAAAGTCAGAGCTCTTCCTGGAGGAATGAGGGAGTCACATATTCCAGAATAATAATAATAATAATAATTTAAGAGTTTAAAATATTCTTAAATAATTTTTATGATACCCAGTGAGTTACCTTAAAAGGCATGTACCTAGGGGCATCAGAGACACAGTAAAACAATAATTTACTTCTTAAATATAAATTAATGAAATGATATAAAATAATTTGATATTCAGTAGTTCAAACACATCAGTCCTGAGAGAAAACAATTTTTAATGGATTCAGATATTATATCTTTGGTGCTGTTTTATTATTAAATTACATAAGTGATGGTGATGGATACACCATCACTTTTCAGTAATTTTCATGTTCAAAGTGATAGTGTGACCATGACAGTAGTTATATACCGATGCTTTACCTAGGTGACAAATGGGGCAAAGGAGACAGGAAAAAGTTAGAGAACTGAGCTAGGGGAAAACAGTTACTAAATAGGAAAACTAAGATTCAAACCTGAGTAATCCATCCATAGAATTCTTACTGTTATCTGTCGTCTCATTTCTTTTTCCTTATTTTTAGTATTTTTATAAAGAAAAAGTTAGAGGAAGTAATATCCTTAAGAATTCGTGAGAGAAACTAAAACACAGCCTAGATTACTGGGCTGTTCCAGAAAGGAGGTACCAAGGGTATGCAGTAGGAATGGAGAGAAAGAAGCAGGAAGTGGTTTTTGTTTGTTTGTTTGTTTTTGTTTTTTTTAAATACACAGTTACATATGAAATTTTATTGGAATCCCCCTACAGTTCAAATAGGCACTGGGCTGTTACCACTCTCTGAGCCTGGTCCCTACTTTGGCAGCCATAAGCTCTTCCTCTTGTAATGTATAAGCAAGGTAATAATGCTAGCCATATGTCTTAGTTACTCTTCTCGCTGCTGATACAAAATACTCTACACCCAGGGTTAAAGGAGGAAAGGTTTATTTAACTCACAGTTTGTAGAGGTTTCAGTCCATAACTGGCTGGCTCTGGCAGGGTGGTATGGTAGACAGGGATCACAGAGAAATATTTCATGGTGGGCAGATGGTAGCAAAGCAACAAGGGACCTTAGCAGCTTTTTTGTGCCCCTTTTGTATTCTATCTAGTCTACTGGCATTAGTATGGTTCCACACCAAATAGTGGACTGATTTAGTAATCATACACCCTTAATCCCAATGTCATGCCCTCTAGATTCAGTCTGCTCTGAAAACATCCCTCCTATTACTGCATGGAGCATTGGAGGGCCATCTAGACATAAACCACAACAGCATACTTTTCTGTACTGTATACTCAACAATGTGAGAAGAGATGCACAGAAAACATATTGGAAATACTTTCCAGATTTCTGTAACTCATTGGCTTCTACTTTGCTAAGAATAAGTTCAATTTTGTGCCTTGAAGCCTTAGGGGCATGGGGAATAAGCAATTGGGGCAGAAGCCAGGCATTTTGCCATAGACACTTTTCTTTGAGATTGGGTTCAGGGAGTTCCATCTGTTCAGGTCCCTGAGGAACTGGAACTCAGTTCTTTAGTCCACAAAGCATCTGGTGAGTTCTTGCCTGGAATTCTACTTTTTGATCATAGCAAACTCCCTTCCAGGGGATTCACAGATTTTTATTTTTCATCATTTTCAACAGATGCCCCATAGCCTAGAACTGTATCAGCAGTTGGCATAATGAATTGTGGTGCTTTCAAATATCAAGCTAGCATAACATGAAATGGTAGGGGGTTCAATGACATTTTAATCCTGAGGACTTGATACACTTTATAGAATATGACATTTTTCAGCCCAGCAGAAAGCTGTAATGAACAACATCTCAGATTGAACATTTTCTCTTAATTTCAGCCCCCAATGGAGTATCTTGTTGAAATTGTCCTGTTTGCATGTGCATTAACAGTTACATTTGTGCATTCCATTAGTCAATATTAATGAATACTTCCTATGTGCAAGGCTGTGTGCTAAAGGTGGGGGTCATTAAAGAAGCAAGATAATGCACTTAGAATTCTGGATGGCAAGCAAGACAAAGAAAAAATTACAGGACAAACTTCATAAGTGAAACATAAAAAATCACCCTGAAAATACAACAAAAGCCATGATTAACTCTGCCAGGGGAAATCCATAATAATTTCAAAGGGAAGGTGATGAAGTAATCCGAGTTACTCTGTTTGCTCAATCAACCTCAGAATTGAAATATAATAGGAAAGATAAAAATGACATGAAGAATAATAAAATATATAGCAAAGAAAGAATTAAAGACTCCATGGAAATGTGATTTTGTTACTTTATCATATCTGAGACATATTAAGAAAACAAATCTGAAATTCATCCAAAATGCATATTTTACATTTCTTCTATTATGAGATAATATGTTCATGTCTTTAGTTCTTTGGATCGAAGTGCTTATGTGTGGAAGAAAATTAATTCAGTGAGGGGAAACTGACTTTTCTAGGCAAATCATTACTACTGAAATACATTTAAAACAAATTTATTACTTGAAAATGAAAATAATACAGCTATCATTCAGAAGCATGAGATTTTGTTAAGTAAATATTTTGTGCACAGAGATACTGGTTTTTTGAGTGCTCAGTTTAGTTTCATGTGTATTATATAGGTGGGTTCTGGGTATCAGAATCTTTGTGAAATACCAAGGAGGTAAGAATATCAGGCTGATATGCTCAAGGTCATGATAATTGAAGAGAGATAGAGATAGAGACAGTGAGAGAGAGGGGAGGGATGGGGGAGCTTGTTTGTAAATTTGAATCAGGAAAATACAAAATAACTCATTTTAGAGAACTCATTACATTACATGTATATAGTTTTAAAATCAAACAGACTTGCGCTCAAACTCTGGCACCTGAGCCAAAGTGTTTAATGATCCTGCATTTCAGTTTTCCTTGCCTAAAGATTGAGTGGAATTGTGTATCTGCAGCACTAAGAGTAGTGCCTCATGAACTGTGATGTCTTAATGGAGCTCTGTTAATAATCTATTATTATGGTGGACATTGGCTGCACTTACATTGCAGATGAGCCCTGCTCATAAACATGTGACCCACATAGTCATATGAGGTGCCACACAAAGAAGGACCTACTGTGAATTTAATATCTTCCTGTTTACATCATGAAATTCATAATAACTTCTTTATTTTTGGTGCTGGAATCCATGCTCTACCACTGAGCTACATTCCCACCCCTTAACTTTAGAACAAGGGGCTCCCTGTTTTTATTTTGTATTGATCCCAATAAATATGAGGATCATATTACAGACAAATTTATGAGATTTGTGCACACTCTCTCATTTTAAGTTTTTATTTATTTTTTATTTTACTGTACCAACATCTTGGCTCAGAGGTTGAAGTTGGAGATCACAAGTTATTTCTAACACTGCCAAGGCCACATAACTAAATATGTAAAAGAGATAAGAAGAAAATCTCTGTTTATTAACCCTATGAACAATGTGCATTTGTCTTTTGTTACTCTAAATTGCAACTTCCATCTTTTTCTATATCAGAAATTAGTAAAAGCATTTCAGAATTGGTAAACCTAGAATTTTTGGAAAAATGTATCTTGTTAAAGTACTGAGTTAGGAATAATTTTTATAGCCCAAATACAAGTAATTATTTTGGTTAGTATCATTCTCACCATTACATTTTGATTAATGGTTTGCTTCAGAAATTAATTCTTGTATTCACTACCTGTAAAGAGAATCTCATATGTGAGTCCTAAATATTGGTTTGAAAGTGTGAATTGAAAATGTTAACATTTTTTTCTCTGAGATTCCCCCCTAAAAAGTATGAAAAGATGGAAATCAGTCCCTTATCAGCATTACAAACTATTATTTATAAGTAATTGTCATTAATAACTTAATAATTACTTGGTTTATCATTTATTAATAAACTTGTTTATATAAAATTATGTAGAATATATGTTGGAACAATTTCTAAAGAAAGACATGCAAAGACTAGTGTTTTGGTACTTCAAAAGATAAAAGGCCCATCAAGAACTTGGAAACTCTTCAAAGATCTGCTGTTCAAGAGGTGATGTGCAAATCAACAGCATGAACATCACCCTGGTGTTAATTAAATGTGACAAGAACCAGGACCTACCAAGTAAGGTAGCAACATGCCCTGGTGATTTCATATACACATTAAAGCTTGAGAATCGCTGAGCTACTGCACCTCAAGCGCCGTGTTATGTTGACATCGTTGGTTGGTGCACAATTAATGTACGTATCACTAAGCGCTGCCAGTTAACCTAGACGAGGATATATCTCAGTTACAATGCAGATCCAGATTTTAGAGAGATTAATATCTACAATTCAGTAGCTTAGTAGTGAAGCTGAGAGTTATACACAAAGTCTCAGCATCTCAAAATGCCACCATCTCACAGAAACTCTCTGTTCCAAGTCCCTAACAAGCCAGAGATGGAAATTACATTGTCTTCATCTGATTTCACTGAGGACAGATAAGCCGTGGACATCTTTAGGGATAATACTCCAGTAATTCAAATTATGACAGTAAAAGTTTGACAGTGAAGTGATTTTACTACCCGAGGAATAAACTTTTGGTTCTGAAATAGTAGAAACCAAACTCCTGACCATTAAAGTAAAATGCTTGTGTTTTAATAACAATTTAAACTAGGTCTTCATTTTATTTACAAAGTACTACTTTCATAGCGAATTTCCTTTCCTTGCCAAACTGCTGGAAACCTTGTGTGCAGGTTTACTTAGGTTAATTATCATTTCTGCATGGTAATATTCTTATGCTGAATTCCTTATGTAATCTTGGGGGGTGGGGCATGGTTTTTCCGGGATTATTTTACCTCTTAGATTTCTCTGTATTTGTTTCTATTTTAATGACTTTGTAATGTATTGTTTTATGCCCTAAGGAAGTAAACTCAAGAATCTGAGGTACTAAAGGAATCACTTAGAAAAAATGCTACTTCTCCACGAAGCATTTTATAAAGAGCCCCTTAGAGGCATCTGTGGAGTATGGCACCTCTGAAAGCTGAAGCACTCTGATGTGAAATTTTCTTGAGGACTAAATGAACAAAGGATGCCTTACCTTAGTGAATGTTGACACCATTATTCCCGGGAAAAGTATGAGCACCCATTAGGTCACCATTATAGCAAGGCAGTTATGCCTGAACTGGCAGATAACTTTGTGGAAGAAAGAGGTATCACAGATGCCTTCAAAATTTCACTGGGACACAAAAATTTTATGACATTTTTTTCTTTCCCAACAATATTTACCTAAATCCAATTTGTAACTAAAGGCTATTTGTTCTTGAAAACATATAATAATGCTGAAAATGCCCACCCATCTCTCCTCCCAGCCAGGAATATGCAGCATTTTTAAAATTTGTAGTCCTTACAGTCTTGATAAACTCATATTTATGTCTTTGAAATACAGAAAATAAGATAAACAATTACATTTGAAGTGACATACCTAGAAGAGTAAAAATTGTTTACACTCACATTAGTTTTTCATTAAGTAATACTTAAGATTCTTGAGTTAAAAACCTTTTTTTTTTCATTTCTAAAACTTTTTGGTGTTGTTGTTAGCCCGAGAAGGAAGAACTGACTGGGGAATACATGGGTAGCTTTTTAAAAGGCAAATACGCCAAAGTCAGATAAATAGACTCTAATGTAGGAAAGAACTTTTTAACTATTAGTTTTAGACTTTCATTATGGTAAGAACAGTTAACATGAGACCTCTTCACATAGTTTTAGGGGTTTAATAAGGATTTTTATCTATTGAGACAATGTTGCAGAGCATATTTCTAGAATTTATTCATCTTGCACAACTGAAATTTTGTAGTTGTTGATTAGCCACTGTTTCTTTCTCCACTTACCCCAGGCACTCAAGATTCTGTTCTTTGCTTCTGTGAGTTACATTATACTGGACACCTTATGCAAGTGGAATCATGCAATATTTGTCCTTCTACCCATGCCTTATTCCATTTTTCATAATGTCCTATATCCTTGTCAAATATTGCAAAATTTACTTCTTTTTAAAGGCTGAATGATACATTAACAATATGTATTTTAAAAATTCACTCATCCATGGGTATTTGGTTTCTATATCTTGGCTATTGTAAATACTGCTACAGTGAGCATGGGAGTATACCTATTTCCTAAAGGTTTTGACTTCAGTTGTTTTGAAAATTTCCCACAAATGGATTGCTGGGTCATACAGTAGTTCAAATATTAATTTTTTGAAGAACCCCCATAATGTTTCCCATACCAAGGACACTATTTTGCACTCTCACCAACAGTGTAAGTGGATTCCAGCTTTAAAAGGATTCCTCATCCTTTTAAATACTCGTCTTTTAATTTTTAATAATGCCCACCTTAACAGGTATGAGATAACAGCTCAGTATGATTTTGATTTACATTTCCCTTTGATTAGTGACATTGAGCGATTATTTTAGATACCTCTTGGCCATTTGTATGCTAGTTATTTCAAGTCATTAGCTCATTTTTTTACTTGGGTAATTAGTTTTTGTTTGGTAGTTTGATTTTTCATTCTTTTTTTTCTTTTTTCTTTGTGTCATGAAGTGGCTACTTGTGGGCATGGATACTCTTTCTAAATGCGTTTATTTATTCAGCAGACCCTCAACTGTGTCCCAGGTATGTCTCAAACATCTAGTAAATGCAGTTACAAGATAGTCTGCATTGTTTGGTGAAATTCTAAATATTCACAATCATAAAAGTCTATTTAAATCCCTATAATTCAACAACAAAAATATATTAAGTGACCACACAAGATGATGCTGACCAAATCCTAAGTCACAACAGGGGAAACCAAACCAAACCAAAACAAAACAAACAAAAAATTAAGACATGGCACAGAAAGGAAAAACATGAAGTTAGAATCCTTAGTTTGCTTTTCAGTCTCACCTTAGACGTACCTCTGGCATAGCACTTTCTGCAGCTGTAATACATGAGTATTTAACCAATTAAGGTTTCCCAAAAAGATGAAGCCCTATTCCCCTATGACATTCATTATATGTAACAGTGCTGATTGTTTATCATCCTTGTGAGATTTGAGAAATCAGTCAAACATTTTCTGTTTTCTGTGACTCAGATGAGAATTTAAGATGAGAAAAGCTGAGTGATGATTTGCTTGAGAGTAAAGATTGTGACTTACATTTCCTTAGTGCTAAAACATGGGGCATGGTAGATTTTATAACCTTTGGGAAGTGCAGTATAATTGCACTGAAATGAGATAAGTTCAATAATAGATGTTAATGGTACAGTGCATAAACAATGCATGTGATGATGCTAGAACACAGAGGTATATAGCTAGGGAAACATATCCAATATGTTGAATTTTTAAAGTGCCACGTGTTTGATCCTGTGCCCCCAGACTGCACTGTGAGACCAGCTACAGCTTTAAAGCAGTGGAGATGTTTGATGGAAATCTGTACAACTTAATGAGAATGCTAGGCTGCTGGCATCAAAGCAGGTGGCTGCCTTACAAAGGCTGTGAGGGCCTGGGCTTTACATCTCCTGCTACCTCCTGATAATCTGATTTCTGTGTGCTTTGCTCAATATTCCTTAGAGGTGAAGAAAACAAAGAAAGAAACAGGCAGCCAGATAGGAATCTCTTTCAGCACAATTTTTGTTTTCTTTTGTTTTTGATCAGGGAAGGTGGAAATTATCTTCCTCATCTTCTGAGGATAATTAAGGTCACTCTGTGTGAAATGTTAGAAGCTCTTGGGCTAGATGACTTTTGAGATGGGATTTTAAGGTAGATTTATTTAAAAAAAAATCTGTTTGTGTTTGTGTGTTTGCAGCCCACACCACAATCTGGACTTTACCCCAGGACTCAAATCTTATTGTAGAAAGGGACCTTAAAGTATATAAAACTTAATCCCTTCACTTGTCAGGAAAATGCATAGCTCGTAAAGGTTACATTTCATGTGTAGTAGTCAACTTCTAGAATTGTGCATTAAAACTGCATTTCAGGAAACCAATTTTCTTATTGGTTCGGGAACCCCCACTCCTTTTAACTCTAACCTGAAAAATAATTTCTGGTTTGATTGCTTTTGGGGGAAAAATATATAGATTTTGCTTTTGCTGGCATGTTTGATTCTTCCTTCTCCAAAACTAAGTTATCTCATTCTACCTTTCAGTTATCTTTGGGACTGTATTTTCCTCTTAATCTGTTCAGTATATTTGTAGGCTGAGAGTATTTTGATGCATTATTATTATTATTGTTATTTAGTTTTTGATCCATTATTCTTGATAAGTGGTGATCCTATAGGAAAGTCTCCATGAAACCCTGTAACAAATAGCAGTTGTTGTTAGAAGTGAAGTCTTGCGTCTTTTGCATCCATATCACCTTAAATTCCTGTGAAGAATGCTGATTCCCTGTTAAATTAGAAATAGATGAATAAGATTCAAAAGTTCGTTTTCATATTTCCATGTTGTTAAAGTCTGTTTACATCATTGCAAGCATCCATGTTCCCGTTTATTTCATTAAGAATAGAAAGTGTATCTGAGCCCTCAATAATTTTAGAAGGAAGGACAGGAAAGAAAGAGGGAGAGGAAAAAAAGAAATGGAAGGAAGGAATAACACAATAGAGGGAGATAGAGGAGGGAGGGCAGTGGGGAGAGGAAACTCCTTCCCATATTTTTGGTGGGAGGGACAAGTCCTGGGCATTGAACCCAGGGCCTTCACACTGAATTACATCCACAGACTTTCAAGACAGAGTCTTGCTGAATTGCCAGTGCAGGATTCAAACTTGTGATCCTTCTGCCTCAGCCTCCCTCATTGCTGGGATTATAGACCTGCATCACTGTGACCAAGGACAGCTCCCATTTAATTATCCTCTTCTTTAATAGGAAAAATAATGCACAAAATTAAAACATAAGTATCACTGTCAGAAAATAAAATGACTATTCAAACAAAGAAAATTAGAACACTGGCGATATCTTTAGAGAACAACAAAATTGAAACTTAAGTACAAGGAATCATTAAGTCATAGTTTAGCTCAGTGGTAGCATGTGAGAGGCCCTGGGTTCAATTGTGTGTGGGGTTGCGGAGGTAAAAACAAAAGAATTAAAGGAATATAATTTAACTGAATTTTAGTGGTATTTTCTTTTTTTTTTTTTTTTGCAGCACCAGGGATTGAACTCGTGACCTCACGCTTGCCAGGCAGGTGCTTAGTCCATTGAGCTAGATCCCTGGCCCTTGTTTTTTTGAGACAGGGTCTCACTATGCCGTTCAGGCTAGCCTTGAGCTCACTTTGTAGCCCAGACTGGTCTCAAATTCACACCGATCCTCTTGTTTCAGCCTCCTGAGTGCTGGGATTACAGGCGTGAGCCACCATGCCCGGCTTTAGTGGCATTTTCAAGGATGGCAAAACCTTATCTGAGGATCATAGGGGAGCATGTTCACTCTCTTTTTCATTTATAAACCTGGAGAGTTATGTATATATATTTTTATTGTGAGTCTGAGCTCCTAATTCAGTGTAGAACATGAGTAGTTATAGCTATTTTCTGTGCCATGTTTTGATGGAGTCCTTGAATCTTATCTAAATCCTATGGCTTCCTTTCAATATTAGCCATTTTCTATAAAGTATAAAATTTTAAAGAAAAAAGAAAAGATAGACTCACTTAGTCTTACTTTAAGAGAGAACTGAAGGGGCACGTTTTTGTTTCAGTTGAATGGGCCAATAATAGTCCAGATTCATGTGCATGAGGAGGAAAGTATTGCCAAGCTTACACCCAGTAGTAAGTAGAAAGTAGCTATGTTTATTGAAGATCACAGGATGTTGAGCTCAGGGCCAATCCATGCCAACAAGTGTATAACAGACCAAGAAAGGTGCCAGGCCACCAGAAAAGCACTGCACATAAGTCAGCGGTAGCAGCAGGAACAGGGAAAAGAGGTGGGTATAACTCAGGTTTTCCAAATTTAAAGCCAGACGCCTCTACTTTTAGGTGCTTCTCACTGTATCTCCTGCGGCTCCTGTGCTCTGTCACTTACAGCATCTTCAATATCCTGGATTTTTGTTACTGTGTTTTCTACCTCTCTTAGGATACTGGAAGCAGAAATAACCGTTGGCTGCTGTTTATAGTTAAGTGGAGAGATGGGAGTGAGTCAGCTCCTTTGTTTCTAACTGTACTATTTTGGTCACACTATAAAAGATTTGTAGATCTTCATCTTAATGATTCTTGGTTTGGTTTCTATAGCTCTCTCCATCAGCTTCAATATTATTGATTCTTTTCCTGTTTCCATGTAACCTGAAAACAATACAGACTTCAGAGATCTGACAGTTCTCTTTCATGACACCTGGCTTGTGTCTAACCAATGAGATAAAAGTGACTCAGCATAAGGCAGGGCAGACCATTTCCATGGTATTTATAATCTCTCCATACTAGGCTATACATGGTAGATCTAGCAAAAACAGACTATATTGAAGTGATTTTTAAATGCTTTAGATCTTAGGTCAACTGTATTCAAACATCTGAAAGTTTGGTTAAAGGAGGACTTAATGTACAATAAAATCGTCATAAAAATTAAAAATACTTGAAACCAATTCTTATTTCAGATCATTTTGATATGGGATCTGAAATTTAACTCTCAACCTGCTAGATGGCAGATGTGCTAAGTTTGTGTCCTCTGAAACCCAAGAATGAATTCCAAAGGACAAAGGAGGCTAAGAGTAGGAAAAATTTACTGGGGGCTAGGAGCAGCACCTGAGAGACAGGAGGGGTCCCAAGTGATTTGCCATCAAGGCCCTCTGTCAGGAGTCATTTATACAGTGAAGTCATAATATGGGTCAAACTACAATCAATCTATAGGATTAGAAGTATAACTGCTTAGCTAATGTTTGAAGGAAGTGGGGCACATAGCAAGGTCATGTAGCTAGCATTATTAACCTTGGGTTATCTGTGACTCTTAAAACAGGAATAATTTGGGGAAGGGATGGGTTCAAGTGTCTGTCACCCATCAGGTGTCTGGTGTATACCTGAATTTAAATGACAAAGTGGTACCAATTGCAGTATAATCTCAAGTTTCCATTTATTCTTTAGGGAAGTATTCTAATCTGGTCATTGTGAATGTATTTTGAGGCCTTGCCTTCAGATGTGTCTTTAGCCACAATTCTGATGTCTTCATTTTTCACTGACTTCCTTAAACCCACTCTCTCTCAAACTGTGTATTAATTTGTATCTAACATACCCACCTGTTATTCTTTTACTTCTTTCTTATTCCTCAAGCACTTAACAAGCATCAACATTTTTTGGACATTTTTCAATATCTGACTTTTTTACAATTACATTGCAAAAGTCGAGGTCATGGTTTGTGGGATTTAATTTCATAATTATTTGAAATAACTCAAGTCTTTTGTCTGACTTCCTATACTCGGCAAAATACATGAGAATTTCTGTTGTTAGAAGTAACTTCCTGAGAAACGTGTCTACATGCATGTAAAAGTCCATCTATTATATGAAGGCAGATTTAAGAGGTCACTTTTCAAAAACCTCGTTTTTATATTGCTACAGACTGACTTCATTCTGATGAGTGTCTCAATATATAGAACCTTTGCAACACTGATTTTGTTTACCTATAATTTATTTTTTAGGTAGTCATATTATTCTTTAATCCTAAAATATTAACACTAAAATAAATGTACTCATACATCATAGTGGGTTAGAAAAATAAACCCTGTGAACACAGAGGTGAGGAAACCCAGTAAGTCATGCAAGATTAAGTGACTGCCTTCA
>RJWT010021752.1:0-17456 GCA_004365215.1 Cuniculus paca | reverse complement strand
TGAAAATGATGATACAATTTCATCTTTTCAATCCTTTTGTCTGAAATTTATTTTTTCTGGTTTCATAGCTAGGACTTCTGGTATAATATTAAATAAAAGGAGATAGTTGGCAATTACTATATTAGAAACAAACCAGAACTTTATATTGATTTAGTATATTTATAAAAATTATCCATAGCTAGCAGTATACTTGGCTATTGATTGGAAAGGTTGTATTTAAAATGAGAACCAAGATATGGAAACTTTCTAGTGCTGCTTTTATTTAATACTGGACTGAAGATTATACAGGAAAAAAGTGAAAAAAGTTTAAGAAGTGAAATAAAGCCAAAATTGTTCATTTTAGATGCTGTATTGAACTCAGTATTCTAAACATGTTGTTTTCCCCTTAATTGGTTTTTAGATTCAAAGAATGCCAATAAAAACTCCTACATTTATTTCATAAGCTTTAGTGTTTGAGTTTTAGTTTTCAATGTTAATGTCAAAGGCGATGACAATCATAGGGTGATGCAAAGTGAGCTGGTTTGGCCTGATGGATGCTGCTGAACTACACTAAATTTAGGGTTTAGGACTTTACTGGTGCAGGGATAGAGAAGTGAAAGAAACAGATCTCATAATGGGGGTAGCATTAAAAATGACCATGAAATGATGAATGATTCAATAAACTTTGCTAAGACAAATGGTTGCCCAAAAAAAGAAATTGGGTCACTGCATAACATCGTAAAAATCATTTGACAATGGATTTGTGGCTCAAAGTGAAAGGTAAAACTATAAAATTTAAAAGAAATGCTAGGAAAATACTTTTTAAATGTCACTTCCACCATACTTTAAACATGACAAACACACTGATTAAACTAAATGCTGAGATAAATATAGAGTGACAGAAAGTTTTATAGGACTGGTAAGATTTTGAATTAATGCAGTCACTTTGAGAAACAGTGCAGTGATATGAAGAAATACTGAAGGCATCAGTTTCTACAGTGTGAGACCTATAAGTATTATTTATCATGTGTCCACCAGGCTGTGTGTTCCTAGAAACATATGTAATAACAAAAGTTTCAAAATTACATGAATAATACAATTGAAATATACTTATTCAATGTATAACTTTAGAATAGTGAAAATAATAAACTAGAGCTACAAACAACATGAAGTGTTTCTCAAGAATATAGTGCTAAGCAAAAGAGGTAAATAACAAAATATATGACTACAGAATTTATATATGTAAGATTAAAACATGTAAAATTAAGCAGTATATTACTAGAGTTGTACTCGTAGAAATGAAACACGAAAAGCATATAAACAAGCATATAAAAAAGAAAGGAAATTTAACTACAAAATTCACATTAGCAGCTCCTTCTGAATGCAGAGATAAAGTAATTCATCCGTAGAAGTGGTTTCAGGAACAAGCGATGTAACTGGATTTCAGTGCGCAAAGCTCATGTAGAGTTTGCCTTATTTTGCTAAATTTTTCCTTTACTTTGCGACAGCCTCAGTCGAAGGCAGGCTCATCATTTGCAAGGAAGTATCTATATGCCCGGGAAGATAAGGAAGTCTGTTTCTTGGTAGCCCGAGTGAAGTTCTAGGCACAACTTTCACTGTTCCCTGTGGTGATCGTGGGCACAAACAATTATCACTACTAGATCTAGACCTTGTGTTAGACGTTCGAGTGTCAGGAAAAATCTTACCAGTCCATGTGGACAGGTCTTCCCAGGGAAAGTGCCAAAGTCATGGCCTTCCAGTGAAAGGCTACGCTACCCACCGTGACAGTTAAGGTAGGGTTTCAACTTGGTTAGCTTAGGGATCGGTCCTGGAGACAGTAGACCCCGCTTCTAGGTGCCTCTAGGAGGTCGTGGAGGCGTGGCCTTAGGGTCTGGATCTGGTGACCTGGCCCCTTGCACTCTGACACTGTGTCCCTGCTCTGCTGCCTTTGTTGCCGTGAACTTTGGTGCCCCACACCCTTCTGCCAAGCAGTGGATCGCAGACTCAGGCTGTGAGCAAATGAAACCTCTCCTTTCAGTTCTGGGTATTTTGCCTCAGCAGTGGGAAAACTGACATATATTGAAAATTGGTACAGATGTGAGGTTGTTGCTGTGACAATAACTGACCTTGTGGTTTAGAAGCCTTTGGGCTTTGCTTACTGGAGGAGTAAAGGTTGGAAAGATTTGGAGATGTCGACTAGAGAAGCCTTAGACAGCAGAAAGCAGAGCTGATGTGGTGATTCTGTTCAGAGCTCAGAAGACCAGAATGCTGATAGAATGTGGACGGTAAAGGCCAGGCTCAGAAGGTTTCAGCTGGGCAAAAGGACTCCCCTGGCATTTGGACTAGGGGCTGTATACATCACACTTTCACACTTTGGTAGAAAATTCACCTACATTTTGCCCATGATGTTAGACTTTGCAGGAGACTGATTTGTTTTAGGTGTGGCTATATACATATTAGTAAGAATACATTTACCTGTAGATTTCCAGAGTTAAAAAATCCCAGAAATGGTTAATTTTATAGCTCAACAGTGTGAAGATTTAGATTCTTCTGCGTTATTTTTGTTTTTTGTTTTACTGCTTATGGTAGCACTATTGTTGTCCTGGTTACTTTTATTATAAACTTATCATGCTTTTAATGTTACCAAGATTTTCACAGAAGTTACAAAGCATCATAACTATATGCTTTTAAAAACGGGGATTAAACTACACAATCTTAATTTTATGTCCACACGTTCGACTTGGAATGAAAAATGGGACAACAATGATTTGTTTTGTGTTGTGGATGTTGGTAAGGTGAGGCTCACATTCTTTGGTGATGGAAAATATTGAAGAAATCAGCGAGGCTTGCCTTTGTTTGAGAGAACAGAAACATTTATATAACTGGCCAAGACTAGGAATAGCTACTCCAGATTATTTATTTATCTTACTTACATAAATAGTGCTTGTGAGTGTTGTTATGAAACAACTTGAAAATACAGAAATATTTAGGCTGAAAATTTCAAGTCTACTTTCACATTTCTTCCTTGTTTCATTGTTGAACACAAACATGATCATTTTTCAGAGTTTTGGGGGGCAGCTCTTATGAATTTGTATTAAAAATATCTGGATTTAAAAATGAGATGTGATTATACTGTATTATGTATAAAAATATTGTATACTTTTCCTTATAGGTCATACAGATCTGTCTCATTTTTTAGTTGCTGCTTAATATGCCACATTATGAATATACCAGCATATTTAAGATATTTATTGTGTTTATAAGTTATTACAAATAACAATATAAAAACCAAATTTTTGCCTACATCTTTGTGTGGTTCTGTTTTCCTGTGAAATATTCAAAAGTGAGTTCTTGATTGAAGTATATTCTGCTTTAGTTTGTAAAGATATTCCCTTTCACTTTCTAAAATGTCATTATTAGCTCATTTTCCTATTAGCAGTGATTTCTTGATTTTTTTCCTTCTTAATCTCACTAAACATCTTGTAATATGTCATTTATTTTCGAATACATCTCTATGTCTCTTGCTTATTTTTCTACTAGATTCAATTTTATTTATTGATATTTGAAACTTTTAGATACCTTGAAAAATTCATTTTTCTATATTCTATTCATAAATATTTTCTCCACACTGTTTTTTGCTCTTTGAGTTCTTCATGATGTTGTGAACAAGTTTTAAGTTCCTATGTGGACGCATGCTTCATTTGTTATATTTATAGCCATTGCATCTAACTTAGAAAGTTCATTTTAAATAAAAATTAATAATTTTGTACTCTTATTATCCCTGTGTTACACATGTAGAAATTTAGGTTACGTAAGATTGTTTTTCCAAGGTGACACAGCCAATGAGTATCAGAGTGAAACGTGAGCTCAGATATTCTGACTCCAAAATGCATGCTCTGAACAATTACATGGATTTTTTCAGAGTTTGAATTTCAGTATTAACATGAATCTCTGTGGTACTATCTGCTCTCCTGTTCTATTTGCATGCTACACCCATCCTTTTTAAGTTACCATGCTGTACCATGTTGATACCTGGCAGGTGCTTTCATATTTATTTATTTATTTATTTTTTGCAGCACCGGGAATTGAACTCACAACCTCGTGCTTGCCAGGCAAGCGGTTAGGCCACTGAGCTAGATCCCCGGCCCTTGTCTTTTTGAGACAGGGTCTCACTATGCCATTCAGGCTGGCTTTTAGCTCACTTTGTAGCCCAGGTTGGTCTCGAACTTGCAAGGATCCTCCTGTCTCAGCCTCCCAAGTGCTGGTATTACAGGTGTGAGCCACCACACCTGGCTTCGTATTTATTTAAATCCTTTCTTGCCCATTTATTTCCCCTTTTATTGTAGGTAAACTTTACAATTAGCTTATCTAGATTCATGAAAATCCTATCGTGATTATCTGAGTTTGTGCACTTATTTGGAAAACAATGTCTTCACAGTGTTAGAGAATTCTTTTCATAGGAACAGAATCTATTAACTTTAATTTTGTAAATTGTTTCATTGTAATATTTTAGAGATTTTCTTTCAAAGTTTTGTGGTTGCTGTCATGATCATGTTGCATTGTTCTTTCACTTTTTTTTTCCAGAGATGTATTCTAAAATATGCTTCAATTATAAAAGTATATTTTTAGTTTATTTTGTAACTTTATTGCTATGATGAAAAACTACATTTCATTCATTTTTGTACCATGTTAGCTGAATGCCCCTTTAGGTTCTAATTCTATTTGCTAGCTATCATTTCGATCTTGTCTGTCCTCCAAAATCACAGGACCAAGCGACCAGAAACTGAAATGTCTGAAAACATGAAACAAAATAAAACTTTTCACCTTTCCAATTGGTTATCTCAGAAATTTTGTTATAGTAATGGAAAACTAGCACATTGTTTCTTATTTTAAACATGTTTTAGAAATAAAGAATACGGAAAGCCTTTTAGATTTTCTTGTAGAAAGAGGGATGTAAAATTGTTATGGAAATGAATAAAAAAATTAAAAAGGGCAAAGGGAAGCTCACTGAATATTTCCTGAATCTACAACTACATTAACTAAATTTTATATATTTTTGAGCTATTTGGTGTGTATGTGAATTGATTTCCTTCAGTTAGACGACTTTTTTTTTGCTATTCTTTTCTTTTCTTCTTGCATTATAGTATAATAAAGTGATACATCAATTTACAGTACTGTGTTGACCTCAACATTGTTTCAGTGAGTACCGGTGCCTCACTAAAAGTGAAATGTCTGCATTGTGCAGCCATCATTTATCAAATTCTGTCAACTTTACCATCTTTGAAAGGCAGAAGTCTGATACTTTGAAGATCACTGATGGGCTGAGACATCAAAACGTCACAGAATATTTTGTTTGAAATACACATGCATGAGGGCAAACATGGACATACACACACCCTTCAGAAATGTGAAAACCTGAATCAAGAAGGCAACACATCAGTGCCAGATGCCTCAGAGTCTTTTTGAACAAGAGCGTCTTATCAGAAGATGGAATGAGCATAAAAGCAGGTTTTTGAAGTAAACAAAACATGCTACATTTATAGAATATTTTAAAATTGATAACATTTCCAGACATTTAAAAAGCTCTTCATTATAACCTAGTGAACTAGGACATAGTCAGGGTGTAGAATCTTTATTGTTTAGTTTGGAAAGCGAATGTGCTAAAGTCTAAATTGAGGCCAGATTAGTAAACTGCAGAATTGAAAAAACAAAACAAAACAAAACAAATCAAACCAAACCAGATTTTCTAACTTCATGTTAAGTTTAACTTTTCACTCCCATTGAAAAGACGTAGAAAAATCAATGAAAGGCAAGTAATGGGAAAAAAAGAGAGGAAAAAAAGCTCTTGTAATCCACAACGGACAGTGTATCTAAAAGTGTGTCTTGATTTAGTACAATTGTCTTAAGTGTTTTGTATGTTTTTTGGCCATTAGTCTGGCTGTTAATCTGTATATGTGATAACTAACTCCGTAAGTTAAACAGATGAGTTGGAAACTAGTAAAATAAAAAGGAAGAGGAAAGAAGGGGGAAAAGAACTGGGATATGTTATATGCATGTACCGATTCCTTACAATAAATGTAATTACTATGTATTTCAAACTTGCGCTATTAAAAATTTAAAAAAATCAGCCTTAACCAGTGCTTTCAATCAGAAATTTGTAAGAGTTAACTAAAATATCGTAGAACGCTTGACAATAGAAATCTTGGCATCCTACATGTCATGACTGAAATTGTTCACAATATGTGGCAGTAGTGCCATTGCCAATTTAAAGTCTCACTACTAAAATTAGTACTTAGCTGATTCTGTTGAACACTTAGTGGACACCTATTTGGGGCTGAAAAAGGTATGTATCTGAAAGACAGCTATTTTCTGGCCTTTTAGAAAGTCTTCCTGTCCCTGCTCTCTTTCTTAAAGGCATTTTAAAGTGAGATGTAAGGCAGTTTACGGCATTTGAGAATGTTTTGTATTTTCTTTTGCACTAGTTAGTCTACATAGCGTTCAAAGAAATAGAGTGTAACTTACACTTCTCAGTAAAAGTGCACATGGTGCTATGTACCTGAGGTGGAAATTTACTGGCATTGAGTTAGGGAGCGCATCAAGGAGTAGAACAACTCCAGTCAGCCTTCGAAGAGCTTCAGGTTGGACCTATGTAATTCCCCTGGTAGAAGGTGATCTTTCCTCACTTTAATTCTGGGGTTTCTATTTTTTTCTTAATGCATTTTGAAAAACTTGTACATCCCAACCGTGCAATGCGAATGCTGCTCATTGAACTCTCAGTGTGTATTAGGAGCTGCTTGATCACAGTTATGTCTTGTTCCTAGTTATGTGCCTACTTTCCTTCTGTACCTATTCATGAATGTTTGTGCATAAGAGATTATCTATCCAGAGTGTTTTACATATGAAAATTATATGATTATGCTTTTACAGGTGACTGTCTTAATTTTTTACATAGGTGGTTAGAAACTTGTGAAGCTACATCCTATATTTTGATATACGTCCCAGATGCTAGTGTAAGGCTTTGCAAATTATGACTGTTTTTAACTAAATGAGAATACTGTGGGTAGGAAGTTGAATTCATGTAAAGGACTTGAGAAATGTAAAATAAACAGAGGAAAGAGACCAAAATTAAATGAATAGAAACCGTGAAGGAACGGTTAGTTATCTTCTATCATTTTCCAATGTCAGTTAGTGGAAACTCGGTGTTTCCAGTTATTTAATTCAAAATCTTTGGTTCTTCTCTTTCTCCTCACATGCCACATCAGTCAGTCAGGAGATCTTTTCAGCTCTGTATGCAAAAGAAACCCTTAATAGGAGACCATTTTCTCCCTACTCTCACTGCTGCCACCACAGGCCAGGTAGAAATCATAGATCAGGAGGATATTTTATAAATCCCTGTGAATCTGTGGTAGTATTTTTTTATTATGAAGACTTAGGAAAGGGAGAATAAACACAGCACCTTAATGGACATAAAAGACTGTCCTTTTCAAACCAAGAGTTTACTTTATGTTTTACAGGACTCCTCCTCATAGCAGGAAGCTGTAATTCGATCTGCATACTAGTCAGCAGAGAAGTTCCTTACAGCTGCGAATCAGCTCAGGGTAGGTGCGAGCTGAATTTGAAAGAGTTATAAAACTAACAAACAAGTCAGCGTGTACTCTTCAGCCCTCCTCCTTGAGCTATGTCCTCATCTTCGGACTCTACTTTCACAGATCGTACATTGGCATGATGGTTTCTTAGGATGGGGTGGGGGAGACACAGACACAGAGACAGAAGCAGAGAGAGAGAGAGAGAGAGACAGAGAGACAGAGAGAGAGAGAGAGACAGAGAGAGAGAGAGAGAGAGGAAGAGAAGGTCTAGGTACCGGGGATTGAATTCGCTTGCAAGCAGGCGCTTAGGCCACTGAGCTAGATCCCTGGCCCTTGCGTTTTTGAGACAGGGTCTCACTAGGCTGGTCTTGAGCTCACTTTGTAGCCTAGGCTGGTCTCGAACTCACAATGCTCCTCCTGTCTCAACCTCCCAAGTGCTGGGATTACAGGTGTGAGCCACCACGCCCGGCTCTAAATTGGTTTATTGTGTTGATGTTTTGCACTGGACTGAAACCTGTAGTAAATTTTGACATTTAGTCTTGATTTTCTGAGGATTTATGTAATTTAAAGGCATATGTTTACCACATTAGTTTAAAATGTTCAAATTAAGAGTTTTATAAATGAATGAAATAAGGCAAAGCACTCCCCCCTCCCTCGCAGAGCCCTGAAACCCTCAGGGGTAGAATATCTTCAAGGGCTGAGCCCTCAGACTCCTAGGTTTGAAGTGATGCTTTTTCAAGGGTAAAAGTCACTTGGAAAGTGCTTGGCTGAAGGTGTTCAAGATTTCCTGAGTTCTAATGAGCCACAAGCTTTGCACATATTCTCTTTATTTCGTCTTTTCTTTTTTATTTTGCATTTGTCTCTTTTGGTATTACTAAATACAGTGGGAATTAAACTTGTCCAGCCTACAGTGGGAAGGACTTTCGTTGCTCTCTTCCTCACTGAGCAGACCGAGTGAGAGACTGCGGGTTAGGGTTTCCTAGAGGTACAGGCCCCACTAGCCTTCCGCAAGCTGGAGAACTGGAGGATCCAGTAGGTGCTCAGTACAAGACAGTAGAGGGACCAAGGATGCGGCACAGCCGCAGACCTCCCTGGAGTGTACATTGCAAGGCTGAAGAAACTGGAGTCTGGTGTCTAAGGCGGGGGCAGCAGAAGATTCCCCGAAGTAGAACAGGGAAATGGAGCACTTCAACATGCGGCCCAGCTGCCTTCTTTTCCCTCCGTCCCATCCAGGCCACAAGCCTACCAGCTGGAGCTGAGTGGTAGGTCTTCCCGCCTCACTCTGCTGGCCTGCGTGCCAGTCGTGTCTGGGAACACCCCATAGATGCCCCAGAAGTGTCTCTTACCAACCTATGTGTTTCTTAATCTAGTCAAGTTGACCTACCATGATTACCAGTCACAGTAAGAATTTCTTTTGTTCGAGTCACTGGAACCCAAATCAAACCAGCTAGACAAGAGATGTTTGTTGGAAAGGCACCACGGTTACAAGTATGATGGAAAAGGTATGAACTGTCAAGTCCTGGAACACCAGTGCGACCTTGGGCTTCCAGGGTACATCCCAGAATGGGACCCCACGTGGCCAGGACTCCACCCTAGCCTGCTGTCTCTGCCCCTCCCTGCTTCGTGACTTCGTTGTCTTTCCTGGCTCAAGACAAGCTCTCTGCTTTGCTTCACCAGAACCTGCTGCCTGCTTCTTGCTTCTCCCTCTACCAGGGAGGAACAAGGTGACTTTTCCTAAGTCCGGTTGAAAACTGCTGGGAGGGACACTGAATCACATTTCTTAGGTCATAGCCTCACACTGTCTGTGTTCAGCTGAGATCTCTGGCTCTGTTGGGGGATTCTGCAGTAGAATCAAGTGTATTCTGTTCACTTCGTAGATGAAGAAACGGGAATGGAAGGGTGAGTCACCTTCACCAAGGTCACTCGACTAGGACAATGCTATTTGATCAGTGCCTGCACAAGTTCATTAGGATTAGTCATAATTAGACTTGTAGTCATTAAGAAACTATTTAGACTGAACCTGAAGAAGAGAATAGCAAAACAATAATTTACGGTGAATAAATTATATAGTACCATTTAGTGATGACCTAGAGAATTTTGGCATTGTATACATATTTGATTTTGTTTACTGTCTGAGGAAGTTTTATTTTTTTATCTTTAAAAAGGTACATAAGCAGGAAATGTATTTGTGATCACCTATTTACATATTTTATGGGCCGAAAGAGAATAGTACTCCTTTAAAGAGAATCCCAATGAATATTTTAAAAACAAGTGCTTTTGTGCTGATGTTGCAATCATTTTAACGACCTCACACTTGCTGAGCTGTATCCCTGTCCCATAATTACTTTAAAATCTAAAAAGAATTGATATAAATTTTCTTGCAGAATATAGATATTTGCTGTGAGATATAAAATGAACCAGATGTCAAGGTTTTCAGCAGATATTCTGATATGTGAGCCAATGTTTCTTAGAAGCAAATAGGCAAATAGGTGGTCTTAAGGATGTACTTTGAAGCCAGGTATGGTAGCACATGCCTATAATCCCAGAACTTGTGAAGCAGAAGCAGTACGATCACCCAGAGTTTAAGGCCAGCCTAGGCTAGAGGGAGCTCACAACCAGCCTGGACTACATAGTGAGACCCTGTCTCAAACAAACAAACAAACAAACAAACAAACAAATGAACAAGGTAATTTGAGACCACAGTGTTAAATGAAGCATCTCAGACACATAAGCGTAATTATTGGATGGTTTCTCTTACATGAAAAACTCAATATACATAACATATGAAATAAAAGACCAAGAATATAAAAAAAAAGAGTAAAAGAAAGATATTTTAATCCATCATGGACAATGTATCTGAAAATGTACCGTTGACTTAGTACAATTGTTCTACATGTTTTATACATTGTTTGGTCTCTTAGTCTGGTTTTCTTTTTGTTTGTTTGTTTGTTTGTTTTAACATGTTTATTACAACAGATACAATTCACATCTGACTAGCTTTGTTTTCTCTTTCCCCTCCCACAACCATGTTCATTGGGCCATTTCCTTATACCTGAGCAATCGGTGTACTTTCAGCACACATGCCCAGCAGTACTTTAAGTCCATTCTTACACGGTGCAAATGGATTTTCCTGGTTTTCAATCTGTATATATGATAATTAACTTTAGGAGATCTGCTAAGATAAATAAATGAATCTGGTGTTGGAGAAATAAAAGGGAGGTGGGAGGAGGGGGAGGAGAAGGGAATTGAAATGTGTCGTGTGCATGTGCCAGTCCACTACAGGACATGTAATTGTTACGTACTGAAGACATGCACTCATAAATGTCAAAAAACAAAAAAATAAAAAAGAGAAAGAATGAGACAAAACACCGTCACGTGAGAGAACCGGCCTAGTGACCTGACGCGCATGCTCATTCCGGAGGCCCCACCGGAAGCTGCTGCGTCTGCCATCTTGCTCTAGTGCAGGAGCCCGGGAGCCGCAGGTCTCTCGCTGGCCAGATTTCTTGGTCCTGCGGTTCCACCAAGCACTGATATAGAGCAGCTACGTGGGTCCCTTTTTACCTAGGTGTAATTTAAAACCGCAGTATCTTTTCTATAAAGTTATCATTTCTAAAAAGTGTGGCACAATTTCCAAGTGAGGGACAACAGTTTTACATATAAAAACACAAAGCACTTAACTTTGAATATTCATGAGAATATATTTATTATTTAATGATTTTTAGTACACATTTACATTTATATTTACCTCATCAGAATGAATATTTCATAGCATATGTGGAAGATAAACTTGTTCTTGGAGAACATTATCAAGAACTTCCACGAATCCTTGAAAGATCTGAGGATTTGCAATCTTTTGAAGGGGTGTCTGGCTAATATTCAGATATCTGCAGGTATGTGATGAGGTTTTCCAAATCTCAATACGATGAACAAGGAAGTGAAACCATGAGAGGGGAAATAAAGTACTCACAGTATTGTTTTCTCTTGAGGCAACAATATTTCATAACAAGCTACTCCAGCTTGTTAAAAATTAGTCTAATTTTTCAGTTCCTGCATCAAATGCCGGCCTGTGAGCTGTTGTTAGTGACACAGGTTAAGAGCCAGCGGGCACGATTGAGTGGTAACATTCAAATTACTCATGTATTGACTAGTAGTCACATTTGTATGCAAGCAAAAGGACTTTTAATAGAATTTTACAGTATAAAATGTGTATATGCATTTTCTTTGCTATTATGTGTCAGTGTGTGTTTTAAGGATATCTAGACTATTCAAACCATCTGGCTTCCTTATAACCATTTATAATTGTATCACATGGATCATAATTATAACATGTTTGCTTGGGATACAGAGTATATCTTAGCATCGCCCCCTGAATCTCATGTGTCCCTTTAGAGGAATCTGGAGGTGGGATTCATCGGGATTCGCAGTCACCGGTAACGAGGGCTCAAGTCCTCAGAGATCCTGGAACCACGGCATTTGTTCCCCTCTGATGAAGGACAGCATTTGGTGGATTTGTTAGCACTGGGGAGGGATGACGGTTTCCAGGGCCTCTTCCACAGGTTGCACATTACTATGGAGTGAAAAGTATTATTCACCCATTCTTTATGACAAGACGTGGTGGAAGCATGCGGCAAAAGCCCCCTATGGGTAGTGACCAGGAACAGTTTTGAAAAATACTCACAGACACCTGGAGTCAGCTCGGTGTGGTGAGATCAGGGTAACACGGAGTTTTCACAGCTAGGGTTTTCCTGATCATTCTCGTCCTGTTGTTGGGGTTCTTCCTTTGCCAAGGTCTAGTGGAGTGGAGTTAGCCCAGCCTGGGCCAGCTGTTCTAATCTTTTTGTCAGGGCTGGAGATTTACTGGAGATTTCACTGAAGATTTACTGGAGAGTCACTGAAGATTTCACTTCAGGTAACATTCAAAAGGAAAAAGAATCTCCCTGCGCACAGCACCATACCCCTTAGCTGAGTCATGATCATGATGGAAAGCAGGTAAAATAAGAGCAATCTCTTCCCCAAATGTCAATCTAGGATAATGTAAAGAAGAGGAATGGGGTGCAGAAGAAGACACACTCTCACCTGCTTTATGAATCAGGTTTCTGGTTCTGTGTGGTGTTTTTATCCCCTCCATGTAGCGTCCCCCAAGTGAGTGGACTCCAAGTGGAAGCCTCTGACGGAAGCTCTAGCACTGTGAACCCCTCACCCCACTCTGGGGACCTCACATGGGAGTCAGCTCTGAGTTTCAAATGACAGCTGGACGATTCTCTATCCACTCTGCATGGTAACTGCAAGGCAAGGTTTACTGGAAACCCGGAAAGGCCAGGTCTGAAAGGAATTGAACAAAACCATGCTCTACAAGCTGGTGTGATAACCATTTTCTCTCAGGTAATGATCACCAGGAATTTTTTTTTTTTGCATTTGTGCTTCAGTCCTTATAGTTTCTTTGAGTAATGAGATTTGAAGCTATTTTTTACTTGACAATATCATAGAAAATCTCAGAGATGAAAAAGTTATACTTAAACATAATTTGCTCAATTATCTTTATTCTTATGGAGTGGAATCATGTATTGTAAATTTTAGAGCTTTTCTAAGCACTTCTCTAGTATAAGCATTTAAAGGTATAGATTTCCTGACAGGCGTCACTTTTACTTTATCTGAACAATGTTCATTAGGTGTATTTTCACCTTCAAATTATATGTCCACGTGATAGAATACTATTTGGTCATAAAAGGGAAGGAATATCAAGCAGCACAAAAACATAACTGAATTTAAATGTCTGTGATCAAATAGAAGAGTCTTGTAAAAAGCTTACATATCGTATGATTCTATTTGTATGACATCCTCTAAAAGGAACTTTTTTAAGACCATAAAAGACCAATAGCTGTCATGGGCTTGGTAACTCGGGAGGATTGGGTGCATGAAACAGAGGACAGCGGGCTGGTGAATATGGTAATACTATTGTGGGTACATTACACAGCACAGTGAATGTTACGGCACAGAGTGCAAACCCTCACGTGTTCACATGTTCAGAAATCACTTAAGAGCTTGAGGATCTGAGGATGAAATGCAAAATGTAACATTACAGAATTATGCAACAGCCTCATTAGTGTTCAAAGAAAAGGTGCTGAGTGAAATGATCGTGGAACTCAGTGTAGCGCAAGACTGAAGGAAAAAGAACCACAGATGAGTGCTGACTGCACTTGTGTGCACAGAGGTGTGGGCTAACAGCTTGGAAATCAGGACGCCGGCACTACTGCTGCATAACGAGGGAAATGGAGAGCGGAGAGTGGAGCCAGGGCGTTTCCGGTTTTGGTGGGGGCTACGGACAAGCCAAGGGAGAAGCAGAGAATGTGGTCATGGGAGGGGCTTTTGAGAGGCGATTGGATTGTGGGGATATGATAGGTTATGCCGTCATAAATTGGTGCCACACACATCACTGCAAACTCATGTTTATTTAAAATAGGCACAGACAGACATTTAGAGAAATATTTGTAGAAACATGGGTTAGTATTCACACATAGGCCCTTGTCTCTCAGGTGAGCCGTCCTACATGGAATGACACCGATGCTTACGGACACACCCATTTCTAATCTCTAATGCCATACTGTAGTACAAGGAGGCAGGGCCCCTTGGAGAAACAGCTCATCTAGGAATGGGGAGAAGAACCATAGGAGAGGAGCCTGGAGCTTCCTGCGGTGCCCGGAAACATGAAGACGCTGAACACATGCACAGCCCACCCATCGCCTCCACGAGCACCACCATCAACACCACCATCAACACAAAAACCACGAAATTTATTAAACATTGTAATTATTTTCATTTTATATAAAATATAATATTGATAGACTTCAAAGAAGCATAGGAGCCACTTGGAAGAGCTCTGTATAGCTAAAACTGGAACAATTTTGACAATAATGAGAATAGGATACTATTGGTGCAAACACAAAATACAAAACAAAGAGCGATCATTCAGTACTGTTATAAATGACTGACTAAATACCCTCCAAGTGACTCACTGGACTGTGGACACTGAATTTGCAAAGACAATAAGGGATGAGTCGCCATGGGAATTTTTCACTGGAGAAATCTCAGAGATATTTCTTCAGCTGCATGACAGTAGGTGTTATGTTGGTCGCATGTGCAAACGATGCCGTTAGTCTGTGTTTCACTCCATCTTTTCTAGCACGCTTGCTCCTGTATTCTTTCCCCTGCTTTCCGCCATGCCAATACTGTCACTGGCCAAGACACTTGCCTAAATTCAACGGGGCAGTTGCTCCTTGCTGCTTTTTGTATGTTACTGTGGGTATATTTTAATTTAGCAAGCATTCTTTGTAATCTGTTATGTGACAGACACCATGGGAGATCATAAGGATAAAATTAGTATATTCATTAAAAGGTGTCCATAGTAAAAACTTTGCAAGCAATTAAAATTTCCATACTAGGAAGTTGACTGTATGTGTAATATGACCACAGTCTTGGAAAGAACAAAGTAAGTCTGCAACTACTGGCGTTTCTTTTAATTTATCAATCTTTTAGGAGAACTGTATAGGATTAAGTTACATGTAAAAATGTAAGTTGAAAACTGTGTGCTGTAATTCATTTTGGTAAAAAAAGTTTAAGTATGCATATACAACAATACAGAAGATTATTCAGAAATAATTTATTTGGTAGTAAATTGTTTTGTTTTATTACTGGGGCTACTGGCCTAAATGAATGCTTAGATGAATAAGGAAATAGTAAAATTAGATCACCATGCAACTTGAAACCATACTTATAAGTGAAATCAGTCAGACTTGTACGTACAAACATTGTGTTGTCTCCCTGGTGTGAGAAACTGAAAGACTAAATAAGATGCAAAATGTACAATAGATATTGTGAAATGGGAAGAAATTGTTCCAAAGGAAAAAGGAACTAGCAAGGGTGAAAAGGGAGAGGATGGAAGAGAAAAGGGAAGAAGTGCAAGTTACATTATTAATGTATTAATGTTTACATTATTAAACATTACATTATTAGTGTTTCTTAGTTCATCGAAAAGGAAGATTTAGGCTAATATCAATTGGAGAAAATTTTATGCCCATAGCTTGTACCTTGAGCAACTACTTTAAAGATAACAACATGTAATGCATTAGCTATTGTTATTTTTCTATTATTTTGTTATGAAATTTTATTTTACCTTTTTTCCTTAAAAAAAAAAGATTAGATCACCAAATATATAATTACCTCATCATTTTATTTCCCCAACGTGAGGAGCAAAGAATTATACTCAGGAGAGTTATTAATGGAAATATTTGAGCACTTAAAAATCATCACGGTTAGTTTTAAAGCAGAGTAAACTTTATATAAACAGTTCTGTTTTCCTTTTTCCTTTGGTCCCCTGTGCTTGCTGTATGTCACCACACGGTGGCAGCACCTGCACAATGCCTGTCATTTCCTCTTGGTTATTTGTCCCGTTTAAGCAGAAGCTGAGTTTTAGACACTCTGAGACTCCCAAGCCACGACCACCGATTCGCTATGAGAATACTCCACCTGGAGAAGAGGCTATCTACTGTTCCCTTGTCGTTAATGACATCTCTATATATTTTCGAACCCTTAACAGTTTAGAAAAACCTTACCATAAAAGTATCAAAAAGTCATCTTCAGTACTAGTAATATGTTTAGTAGTAAATTTTAACACTAGCAATATTTTCTATAGTTGTGCTTTTATATTTAATCTTTTGTTAATATTGAAAATAAAATACGGTTCAGAGCTTCGTGGGGTCGGTGCGTAGGAAGAGGCCGAGGGATTTTGTTGAGTATTATTTTAACCTGGGGAACTAGACAGTGACTGTGTGGGATGGTACATCATTTACACATTCACCATTTCAGTCCTGCTAGTCACCTAGTCTAGCATGAGTGAATGAAATTAATAATTATCTTTCAGTCACCATCTCGATGATTCAGCTTTTTTGAAGCTGCTCTTTTGATGAATCCTTAGTATTATGATAGATTTTTTTCTGCAAATTTTCCATAAAACATTCCTAAAGTGGGCTTTCATTTGTTTCAGTATCTGAGCACATGTATTTCATATTAATTTAAAAGCATCTGAAACTCTCATGTGTGTTCCAGTGTGTGAATATGGTTTTGAAACACAGTTTTTGTAGCACCTGTTGGTTTTGTGGCTCACAGTGACCACGTTGTGTTAAATGGTTGTTTCTCTGCATTGAGTCATTTAAAATATCATTGGGTTAAGTATAGTTAAGAAAAGTCTGCAACTGCTCTGGATTCTCAGATTTCACTTTAGCAGCACACTCAACTACACTTTTAAAAAAATTACTTAAATTCTCTAAAACTCAGATTCCTCATACATAAAATGAAGACAAAAATTCATCTTTCACAAATTGACAAGATTTATCATTTTAAAAGATGAGCTTACTTTTAGAAGGAGCATCATAAAAACTGTCATCAAAAGCAAATATTTTAAGATACGCTGATATTTTGCAAAATATGAAAGAGATGGAACAGAAAAATATCTGCCTGTTAGCATTCCAGTTTAACTTCTGAATTTGTAACAATATTTAGGTTCCCTTGGGTGGACAGACTCTGAGGGAATGGAGAAGATATAAATAGATTTTTAAAACAGAATCCTGCCACTACTTGTATCAGTTAACTCTAGCTTGCAAAAAATTAGTTTTATTTTAGTGAACTAAAATTTAGACTTCCTCAAATAAAATGTCCAATCAAAAAATGGGCAAGTTAAATGAGCAGACACTTCACAGAAGAAGTACAAATGGCCAGCAAATATATGCAAAAATGCTCAACATCTCTGGTCATAAAAGAAATGCAGATTAAAGCAACACCGAGAGTTCATCTCACTCCAGGAACAAAGGCTGCCATCAAGAGGTAAAATAATAACAA
>RJWT010021751.1:0-17359 GCA_004365215.1 Cuniculus paca | reverse complement strand
AAAAAGACAAAAAAAAAAAGGTGTTTTGGTTGGAGAAACTTACCTATGTACACAAGGGGAAGAATTTAGGGTATACCACACTGTAGACTGGGGGTTTTATTGAGTATCAGCATAGCATATCCCTAAAGTACCACCAATAATGCAATAGTTGATCCATCTACACATTCCTCCACCCAACTGCACACCTAACACCCATTCCAACATCTTTGGGATGCCCACCATGTGTCATGTCTCACGCTGGGTACCTGAACTATAGCAATGAATAAATCTATCCTCAGTAGTAAATCTATCATGTGCATCAGTGTGTTGGGGATAGGAAAAGTGACACTGAGATAGGAAGGTAGGGCATGGCTTAGACTAGCTGGGAAGAGAGGTGTGATAACATTCCTGGACACATGTGCAAAACAATTCTCAGGACCGAATATGTGGATTTCTCTTGAGAACTTCAGATGTGTGGAATAAAAAGACAAAGTTCCACGATTGTGCCACCTCACTTTAACTCACCCCATGCTCTCTAGGGTGTACTTTTATTTTTCCTATTTATTTTATTTTTATTTTTACTCGGCCCAAATTCGCTATGCAGAGCCATTTTCTCCTTTACAATTCATTTTTAATTTCTCCTTTTTAATTTTTCCTACCTCAAGTAAATGTGAAACTTTGCCACCGTTTTTGCTTGTTTCGTTTCAATTCCTTTAGATGTAAAGAACCTAGAAACTATCTCCAGAAGAAACCCCAGCACCTCAAAACCCGGGAACAAAATGAAAATGGTGAAACTTTGTCACAGCTGGGAGATGCATGAAGGTTTACCATACAGTTTCTTCACCTTTTGGTATGGGATGATAATTTTCCTCACAAAGTTGGATATTAGTTAAAAAAATACTGTCCTTTTTCTAAAGCAAGTGAGCTAGATTTGCTAGGTGCCTGTTTCACAAGGGGAAGTCGCTCCATGAAGTTGCATCTAGGATATCAGCAGAGAGATCCTTGTGGAAGGGCGGGGAAAGGAGGTTAGGAAATACCTCCCTAGGGGAAGGTAACCCTTCCTCTAGAACTGTTTGATCCGATTGAGTAAGCCAAAAACTACAGTTCTGACTCAGCCTCTGGCGTGAAGAATTAGCCTTTCTTACATTGCCATGGCCGTGTCTACCTCCTGCTTCTTTCCCTAGTGTGCTTAAAGACAGCAGAGGGAAGTACACATTCACAGTCAAGCAGCGTTTCCTGAGCACCTGTGTCCTAGGTGTTTGCAAAAGCTCAGGTGAGATTTTTGCCTGTGCCATCCACAGAGCTGGAATCAGAAGCCTAGGACATTTCTCAAGCTGTGGGGAACGTGACACAATCAGGCCAAGGCAGGTTAGGCACCCAGCATCTCCAATTCCAAGAGCAAGAGTATAGATCAGAAACTTGAGATCAGGCAGTAGGAGGTTCATCAGATGCCGACTAGCTTTGTGGCTTTGAACAAGTCCCCGAACCTTCCTAAACCAACTCAATTTCTACATCTATATAAAGGGTAGCGTGAAACCTCGCAAGGTTTGTTGTGAGCAGAGTCCAGCTGTCCAGATCCTGACTCCGAAGCTAAAGCTACATCAATGGCAGCCATCATTCTTGGCCAAGTGGGCGCGCGTCGTTCGGGTGAGCCTCCCGCGGGGTCCCCCAGGACCGGCCGGGCCGTCTCCGCCTCCGGGCTGCGGTCTCCCAGTGCTCGCGGCAGGTGGCCCAGCGCCTTGGTGCCCACGCCCCGCAGCGAGCCAGGAGCGCGGGCTGGTGGGACGCCGTCGGCCAGGGGGATCACTCCCTCGCGCCCCGCTCCACGCGCCCGGCGCAGGTGAGGTTTCGGGCCCAGGCCGCGGGGACGGCGACCTCGGGGAAAGGTCGCGGCGGAGCCCGCAGCCCGAGGCTCGCAGGGGGTCCCGAGGGCGCCCCCCTCCCGCCGGCTCCAGCAACGGGGCCCGCCGGCCGCGCGCTCTGCGGTTGCGAAAACCCGGAGAGGCGGATCGGAGCGCTCGGCGCTCGCAGCAACTCCTCCGCGGTCCGGCGGGCTGGGCATGCTCAGTGCGGCCCCGCGCCGCCGCCGTCCGCCAACTCGGAAGCTCGCGCTCCCGGGCCGTGGGGGCGAGGACGCCGGCGCTGCTCGGCGCCCCCACGGTGGCAAACTTCGCGGCGTTCCCGGAGCTCTCCGGGGCGAGGCGGCCGTGTCACGCATAAAACCAAGCCCAGTCCCCCCTTCCCACCCCAACGATGGAGGCTGCGGCCGCCCGAGTGCCCCCGCCGGCGGCGGCCCCTGCCCGCTAGCCCGGGACCAACAGGTAAACTGTTGGGGTGGGGGCGGGGAGGGCGACGAGGAGCCCGAGACGCCCGCAGGCTGCTGTCCCAGGCGGAGCCCGCAGCCACCCTCCTCGCCTCCCCTCCGCAGCCCCTGGAGGGCAGCAAAGGGTTAAGTCGGCCCCGAGCCACCGTGAGCGCGGCCCCCTCCGGCCGCCGCGACCGCCCGCAGCGCTGCTTGGCGCCTGCCCGGAGCCGCCGCGGGCACCCGAGCGGCGGATGCGCCACGGAGCCTGGCGCGCGTCCTGGGGGCACCGGTCGCATCCCTCCCGCCCCCGGCCCTCCAGGCCTCCCTCCGCCCGCGCCGGCCGCTCTGCGCCCAGGTGGCGGGGTCTGCGGGGCGCCGGGGGAGGGTCTCCGCGGAGGCCTGGCGGGAGCGGGCCGCCCCGCCGCTCTTCTCGGGGGACGAGAGCCACCCTCGCCTTGGGCGAGTACTCGAGCCGCCGGCCCAGGCGCCTGGAAAAGTTTTTCCCCCCACTCCCGACCCCCTCCCCCACCGCCGTCCTGCGCCCAGCTGGGGTGGGCTTGGGTCCATTGGTGAAAAAAGTCACACGTTCCCATCAGCTGCTCCTCCCCCTGGGGACAAGGGGGTGGCGGGAGGCGGGCGCCGCGGAAGACCCTGGCAGACCTCCAGCGCCTCCGCCGCGCCCCCCGAGCGGCGCGTCCCGTGGCTCGAGCGCAGCCGGGTGCCCGCCGAACGCGGCCCCCGTCAGTGCGCGTCTGCGTGCCCGGCAGCGGCGGCATCCAACCTGCTTTATTCCCCCTGCCTGCAGCGCCACGGCGAGCGAGCGAGCGAGCGAGCGAGGAGGGGGAGCGAGGGAGTCTGTCTGCAAAGTGCTGCTCCCTGGTGCTCAGAGGCGGCTGCTCCAGCTCCAACTCTCATTCATTTCGCCGGTTAACATGAGAGATCATGGCCGCCTTCGGGCTTCTCAGCTATGAGCAGAGACCGCTGAAGCGCCCCCGGCTCGGGCCGCCCGACGTCTACCCGCAGGACCCCAAGCAGAAGGAGGTGAGGGCGCCGGCGGCCTCCGCGGCTGCTGGGGCCGCGCTCCGCAGCGCTGACCCGGGGCCAAGTTGGCCCAGCGGGCATCGCCGGCGCTGCGGGGGAAGGGTCGGGGAGGGGATCGGAGGCGGGGGTCGGGCCTTGGCACCAGGGGACCCCTGGCGAAGGGTACCCAGCGGCTGTCATTCCTTGCGCTCCGCTGGGGCGCTCGCTCTCCGGGTGCCCGGTCGCTTCCCGGTTATCGGGCCTTGCACTGAGCCCCCGGGAGCTTCACCGGCTCCTACCTTGCCGAAATCCTCCTGCTCGTTTTCCTCCCTTTCTGCTTGCTTTATTTTTCTCTCCGCCGCTTCGGTATATCCTCATAAACTTTTTGAAAAATGTTGGAATGCAGTGTATCCGACACTAAGGTCTCTGCGTTTTGCGCCAGCTGAGCATGGGCCGATGGGGGGAGGGACCGTTTTCACATTCTCCAGTTTGGAACGAAAGTCATTTTTTAATCGAAGTGATAAATACTTAGCCCTCTGAACGTACCTTTGGGTCCCTTTACCCCTTTAAAAAAATTAGTATTAAGGAGAAACACTGAATTTTTTTTTCTGTCCCTAGGGGAAATTGGTTTAATTGCTTAAGGCTGTTTTGTATAAGTAAAAGCAGGCGAGTTACCTCGGAAGGGAATAGGTCCCAGGATTACTGTTTCTTTGAATGAAATTAATTGGAGAGACCTTGACTCTTGCACCAGGTATACTAGCTTCAATGGCTAGGGTAACCATGGCATTTTGTAGCTATGTATGTGTTTGTCAGGAGTTAACAAGTAATTATGTAACAACTCTCCAGTTGTAATAATGATCACCCTTGGCTACACAATTTGCCCAGGGAGTTGCCTTTTTTTTTTTTATCACCTGCTACCCAGCTGTGCTTTCAGTTTGCCAGCTGCAGCCCACCCATCCTTTATTTTCTTCCGTTAAACACAAAGTGACCACTTTTCAGAACTTACTTTCCTGTGAACCTAAAAGTCCTCTATGAAAAGTTTATAGTCCTGCTAATTTCATAGAAAGGACTCTGTAAATAAAGCAAGGAGGGGTCTTTAGAACTTCCATTTTGATAAATATACCTGTCTCACTAGTGGAGGATGAATGCTAGCTCTGGCTAAACTCTTTTAATAACATGTGAGAGGGCTGGGGATTTAGCTCAGCGGCGTAAGCGCCTACCTGACAAGCACAGGGCTGTGAGTTCGATCCCCGGTACAAAAAACAAAACAAAACAGAAAAAACAACAAAACGCCATGTGAGAAATAAGGAGCAGCCACTGCTATTTAGAGGTTTAACACTGAACTTGAGCATCACTGGAGGAGAATTAAGATTGGAGCTGGAAGGTTTTACAGGTGGTTTCTAGCAGAGGCTCAACAGAAGAGCAAGAGTTTGATGAAGTTTTGCATATTTCTTCCCCATCCATTTGCTCGCAGTGCTGCCTTTACTCAGAATGAGGGATTGTTTAGGACTGCAAAGAGTAGAGTTAGTAAGAACTATGTGTAGAAAAAGTTAACTGAAAAATGACTAGCAGGAAATCCTTTTGAGTTTTTGTGGGGACAGCGACATTCATTGTGTTCTTGTAATCTGGGTCTGGTCACATTTCCCGCGGTGGTGTAATTGATGGCAGCGCACGTTGCAGGGTGGTGGCATGGGATGTCGTGTGGGCTACTTAGTATTTATTTTTTATGACAATACTCATAAAAGACTCAGGCTTGGGTTCTCAGTGATTCTGGAAAGAATTTCAAGGCTCATTTTGTGGAATTCTAAAACTGGAAGTGACTTTAGAGACTCCTTTTAATATTTTCTTTTTGACAAAGTGAAACTGAAGGCCAGGAAAACTTTGATTTAACCAAGATACATGGTGAATAAGCAGAATTGGATTACCAATCCAGTATTTGTGTCAAAACCCAGTATTGCATTAAGGATGATTTATGTTAAATTATGTTCTGATGTTATTCCCTTTCCCCAAGGCAACTGACATTTTATCTCTCTTAAGCAGAGATAGTTATGTGTAAGCAGAGTCAGATTTGGGTACAATATAGAACAGGTGCTTGGCTATTCTTGGGTGGTTGGTGAGTCGTTTCCTAAGCTTATTTATATATTACTTCCATCAAATTTCTATCTATATACCACCTGTACTCTTTTAATGCTTTCCTTTTTTTGATACTGGGGATTGGACCCAAGGCTCTTATACTGAGCATCATCCTCAGGCACTTTTAAACTTTGAGATTGGGTTTCGCTAAGTTGTCCATACTGAGTTGAAACCTGGGATCTTCCTGCCTCAGCCTCGTAAATTGCTGAACTTACAGTGTGTGCCACCATGCCTCTCTGTGTTCTTTAAACTTTCAAGAAACTTTTTTGTGCTTCCTAGGGGATAATACACATGAAATCATAAATTTATCACAATATATATGTGAATGTATAAAGTTGTTATCAAATTATGAAAATTATATTCCAATCTAATTTGCTGTATGTGTATGCACACCCAGAGTTGGTAATTATACACCACAGCCTTTAACGCTTTAACAAGTCGATTGTGTATATAAAGCTATAATGTGAGTCGTGAGAGATTTGCGCCCCACATGATGGGAAGTGCTGATTTATTGGAGGAAGTATGGGCTTCCAAATAGGGCCGTCCTGGTTTGGATTCTGGTTTAGCAGTTGGACAGTTGTATAATTTCTCATTTATAAATTAGCTTAATTGTCTTCATTTGAAAATTTGTGGGAAAAAATTCTCACATTGTGTGAGAGAACACTTCAACTTAGTAGAGGCCATCCTTGTCACTGTGTATGTATTTTATGTTGTTGGTGGTACAGTGGCATCAGTGGCATCATTGGGAAATAGTTCCAAGGGATAGAGTGGGATTCTTCAATGAGGACTTCCTGTAGAGAAGAATTGGAAGGAAGAGCTGGAAGCCTTAACCTGCTTGATCACTGATTATGTTCATTCAAGTGTGCTGTGCATCAGCATTTCGTGGGACTTTACTATATATTGGGTAGCATACTTTGCTCTCTAGAAACACTGTTCTCAAGCCTCTACAATAGAGAATCTGAAAAGTATGAGTTATTCTTGATTCCTTCTCCTTCCATTGGCCTCCTGTATATATCAGTACCGTGTATCCATCAGTATATCTTGTCTGATCCAGTTCCACAATGTGTTTCCAGTAAGTCTGATACCCTTCAGTTTCACCAAGCTGCCCGACTTCCTTTCAGGTTTCTGGCTGATTTTTCTCTGTCCAGGGGCTCTTAGATGTACTGGTCTCTCTGCCTGGACCTGGTCTACCTGTTCCCCACCCTGGACATTCCACCCTGCTCTTCTTACCTGAGCCTGTTGTGGTCAGTAAAGTAGGTTCTGGAGCCTTTCTAACTGGCCTGAATCCTGGCTTTCCCGTTTACATAGTCCTTATTCTCCCTGTAGCTCAGTATCCTTTCTTGTAGAGTAGGGATGAAAACACTACTTGCCTCACAAGGCCATTGGGAGATTACATGGATAATTCATGGAAGAATTTAGAATCTGGCATGAATTCAGATCCCAAATATTTGCTGTCATAACTGCCATCAGGTTTGCCTCTTTCTCATTATTCGGGTCCCAGCCCAACAATCTCCCTAGGCCTTTCAGGTATATCATTTGTAATCACATACTTACTTGCATCTTTCCATGCTCTCCTAATGGCGCAGTTTTCTAAGGGCAGCAATGAGTCTGTCTCAGGCATCACTGAAGTACCAACACTTAATGCATTTAGTTCCTAGAATTCCGAATGCATGGATATATTTGTTGGAATGTATGAATGAAAGTGGAATGAATCAATAAAAAAGGAAATCTGGTTACTGAGAGGTGTTGGAGAGAGTCTAGGTAAATTCTAAAAGTATCCTTTGCATCTTTCTTGGAGGATGTAAGGCTCATAGTGAAATTAAACTTCAATAGTAAGAAGGAAGAGGAATTTTACCATTGGATAGAACAGGCTTACACAACTGAGTAGTGTGTCCAGGAAATTAAATTAGTTAGAAAAGTGAGTTTGGGCAAGAGAGATTTGCAGTCATCAGGAGCCCACTGGTAGGGTTTAAGGGGGAAGATTCGCTGGTATGCCTTGCAGTGACTGCTAGAAGAGAGAAAGCACATGGCTTTGCAGAGTTGATGATGATGATGACTGCTTGTGGATAACCCAGAGGAGCAGTTCTCCAACTTCAGAACACATCCCTTCTCCCTGGAGGACTTGTGAAAGACACATTGCTGGCTGGGGATAGAGCTCAGCTGAGGAGTGCTTACCTGGGAAATGCTGGGCCCTGTGTTCTTGGCCAGTACTGCAAAGAAACAAGGAGTTCAAGATGCTATTGTATTTCTTTATGTCTTGGGGAATTTACATAATAAGGAAAAGTGTTATTAAGTCATAGTATAGCTTGATCGCTGCTTAAATATGTCTGCATAATCTAGATTATCACTCACATGCTGACAGTTGTTAACCTCTAGGTGTTTTAGTCTGTTTCACACTGCTATTACAGAACGCCATGGTCTGGGTAGTTTTTAAATTAAGGTAATTGGCCAGAAAGTCCCAGTGTGAGGGGTGGTGTCTTGTGAGGCCCTTCTTGCTATGTCCTGACCTGAGGGAAGGTGTCACATGGGTGCAGAAAGGCAAGAGAAGGTTGAACTTGCTTTTATAAGGTTCCTATTCCCAACGTGCTTTTGAGATAGTCAGCTGGTAAGCATAGAGCCCAAGTGACCTAATGTTCTACCTCTCAACATTCTGGTATTGGGGATTAAATTCCTAACACCTGAACTTTGGGGCCACATTCAAACCATATCCCTGGGGTGGGGGGTTGAAATTAGGTGTGATTATTTTCTTTGTGTTAATCTCATTCCAAGCTTAACAGTAAACACACCATACTATTTCCTTGGAGAAAATAACCTAAAGAACAATTATTAGGTAACTTTAGTTAGGTTGACAGGAATGCGTCTTTGTTGTTAGTTTTTTTGTTTTGAGGCAGGGTCTCACTGAGACTTTTCCTCAGGCTGGCATTGAACTCCTAGACCCGAGTGATCCTCCTTATTCTCTTGAGTAGCTGGAACCTTGGTGGTGATTGTTAGTTTTAAGCCAGCATGGAGCTCGTTTAGCTGTTGGGTAGGCAAAACAGTGCCATAGAGTGTTGACATAAGCACTTGTACCTGTGGTGCTGCAGTTGTGGTAGGGTGGGGGTCAGCACTATTACATGAGTGTTCTAGCTCTGCTATGTGGGCAGTGTGACTTCTCTCACTTGTAAGCTGGAGAGAATAATGTTCAGTCATACAGACTTTATAGTGTTTAAAGGAAGGTTGTAAACTTAAATACGAAGGAGTGTTGTAAACTTAAATTGTAATCAAATCGAAGACACAGATTTTTGGGATGTGTTGGAAAAGGCTTGCACTAGCAGGTTGTTAAAGTTTTAAGAATTTTTTTGAGCTGGGTGATATGCTGGTAGCTTGAAATCGACCATAACTTGAGTAAATGCTACAAATTAGGATTTTGTTTCTTTTCATTGTTATGAAAACTGGTGGTTAGCATTTACCAGCACACCGCTGGGTAGAGTTATATGTGGTGGACACTTCGTTGGTTGCTTCACCGTCATTTTACTCTGCTTTTCCCTTTCCTGTTTTCCACTAAGAACTTAAAAAAGTTAAAGCTAGGTTCTCAGTTTGCTCGTCTTCTTTACAGCTTCAAGTAAGCTTGTAATTTAATTCTGATGAAAGGGATTTAATGGAAATCTGCTACAGAACTGTTGGAGAAAAAATTTTCCTCTGAATCTATGGGCATGAGAGGTGGCCTTTTTTAATGCCACGAAAGCCCCTTAGTTTTTTGTTTGGAAAGTAGCGAGAGAATATGATATCTGCAGCTGGTGTTAGGAGGCATCGAGTCAGTGATTAAAAAGCCAACACAGGGTGGGAGAGATCTGTTGAGTGTCTTTATGAAATTGCTAAGCTGCTGAATTTACCATGGGACCACTTCTCCATGATTTCTTGAAAAGTAAACAACAGAGGTCCACATGGCTTAAGCCATTGTTGGGGCTGTTATCAGTTTCTTGTAGCCAAAGCATTCTGCTGCTGTCATGGTACTTTCCATTTATATTTTGGCACCCTCAAGGGATCACAGCATGCATGGGTCTCCCCTGTTTTTTTCGTTTTTTTTTTTTTTATGAGTATGCTTTCTAAGAAGTTCTACTCTCTGGCTTAATCAGGAGTATAGGCAGAAGGCAAAGAGTACAACTTGTCCATTAGGTAGTAAGTTCTGACCAGTGCCTATTGGGACCCAAGAGGAACTAAACAGTGAGCTGCATTATTTTCATTCTGGACAGAAAGGGTATTAGTGGTAGGAAGTGGTGAGATCCCTGTTCTGTTTTGCTTTGAGAAGAAGAATTTTGGGTCTGTACTATATAGGGGAGGCCATGTACCTTTGGAGCTGCAGACAGGTTAAACTGAGTTGTCAGAGCAGCTCTGGGCCAAGAGCTTTGTGCCCTGAATAGTTCTAGTACCTTTACTTGACCTCCTCTTGGTAGCTGGCTTCCCCTTTGGGGAAATACCCTCATGTTGCCCTAGTCATGAGAATCACTCTGCAGCTTAGGGTACCCTGTGACTCTGAGAGCTGGGGACTGTTTAGCTCACTGCCTGTCGTCTCATGTGGTGCCTCCTGGCCAGGGAGGAAGACTCCGGAGTCTCATGCCCTCTCCTTGTGTTTTCTGGTTGTAGATTCCCACCTCTCTTTCCACCCTCTGGCATTGGCATTTTTGGCGTTTTGTGTGTAGGAAGGATTTTGGGTGAGATACTGCCGTATTTATGGGTAGCATTTGCAAGCTGTGCTGATAGCCCAGTTCCAGGGAACGACGCTTAATGTGGCATTCTGTATAAGTGAATTCTTTGTTGTGCAACACTGTGGCCCTGCGAAAAGGAGAAGAAAAAAATTAAGCTATTGGGTTTTATTTTCCGTGTTTTGAGGGAAACAATATCATACATACACATGCCAAACCAAGTCAGTCTTTCAACCAATATTGTTGAGTACTTTGGAGGCTCTTTGCTGGCTATGGCTTCATGAGGACAGGACCCAAGTCTTTTATCTCCTGCTGTGTCCCCGGCTTCGAGCACAGTGCCTGACTCACTCTTAGGACTCAGAACTCTTTTATGAATGAATGCAAGAATAAACAGATGCCCAGAACTTTAGATACAGGACACCAGGGCTTTTAATCTGTAGTAGTATTCAGAAGCTTTTTCTTTTTTTCCCTACAGAGAGTGCAGTGTTTGGAGATAATGTGAATTATCACAGCTGCTGCATGCTGGTACCTGGTAGTTTGAACCAGGGGTGCTACTGGCATTCTCCAGTGCACCAGATAGTCCCCCACACCAGAGTTTTCCAGTCCATCACGTCAGTGGTTTGGAGGTGGCAAAACAGAGGCTAGAGGAAGTGATAGACCTCTAAAGGAAGAATACAGTGTTTCATATGTTCTTTGGAAAGAACCTTCAAAGTGCTGTGGGAACAAGGAGTAACCCGGTTTTTCTTTTTCTTTTTTTTTGAAGGGACCTATTAGCAGGGCGGACTTTCGAATCTGGGACTTGGAGGATGTGTAGGAGTGACTGGCAGGGTGGATGTGGAAGGAAGTTAATTCCAGGCAGAGGACACTACATGTGTGTAGGGTCACAGAGCAGAAAGAATGTACAGTGTGCACAGGGATATGGGCCTGAGTGTGGTATGCACAGGGGGTGTGGTGTGCACAGGGGGAGCTGGGTGGGATCAAGTCCTGACCTCTGTGCACTATTTGGAGATGTTTGGATGTTGTGGTGGAGGCAAAGGGGCACCATCCACTTACAATATAGGAATGAGATTTAAGGTAAGGTAACCAAAAGTTGCAGTTGGAGGAGGCAGACTCCGAGGATCACATTAAGGTGGAAAGATTTACCTGCTAGGTAGTCACTGGTGTTCAGGACTGGGAGTGAGCACTAGTTTCTTGTGGCTGCTATCACAGATTACCAGGAAAAAAAAAAACAACCCGTTGGTTTAAAAGAACAAAACTTTATTCTGTTACCATTTTGGAGGCTAAGTCTGAAATCGCAGCACTAGAGGGTCGTACGCCCTCAAAGGCTCTACGGGATAATCATCCTTGCCTCTTCCAGCCTCTGTGGCTTCATATGTTTTGTTTTTCCTGTTGTCTTTGATCTGTGGCCATGTCACCGTAGTTTTTGCTTTTGTCTTTGTGTGCTTGTTCTCTGGCCCTGTATTCTTCTCTGGGTGTCTCTTACGAGGACACTTGTCATTGGATTTAGGGCCCACCTGCATAATCCAGGATGAGTGTGTCTGTAATTGTACCCACAAAATCCCTTTTTCCAAGTGAGGTCACATTCATAGGTTCTGGGATTCAGATTTAACACATTGTAACTCTTTTTATCTCCTTTTTACCTTCTCTTCCCCTCCTCTCCATCTCTTGGTCCCCTTCCCATTTCCAGTTATCTTTTGTTTTGATCTTTATTTATACTTTGAGTTTCTAATATATGAGAAACCATGTAATAGTTAAGTTTGTGTATCTGATTTGTTTCATTTAACATTTTTATTTCAACGTATACCCATTTTCCTACAAATAGCTCAAATTTATCCTTCTTTATGACAGAGTAGTACTCTGTTGTATATAAATACAATTTCTTTATTCACTCATCTGTTGATGGACATATAGGCTCTTCTCAAGATTTAGCTTTTATGAATTGCACTACTATAAAAATACCCTTTACAATCTTAAGCACTGGGGATTCCATAGAGCTTTTGTTTACTTACGTTATATTTCTCAGTATTTATTGTATTAGAAATTAAAACTGATAAATTTTGGAACTATATATTCATTTAAAACTGAATGAATTAGGACTTCTGGAAAGATAGAGGAAGGGTGAGAAACAGAGTAAACAGACTCTCTGAGAGAAAAAATTCAGATGCTGGAATGTAGCATCATGGGGAGAACAAGAAGGAAGGAAGTAGGTCCCCTGGTCCCAGGAAGAATCTAAAATGTGAATTGAAGCCCACAGACAGAGTAAAAAGAAAAACTTAAATGAAGAAGGTGGTAGCTGGTGGCACCTTAGCCTGGAGGCACACTCATCCTGTGAGAGGAGCTTTTGAACCTGGGGACACAGGATTGCTGTGGCGGTGGCTGCTGGCGACCCCAGAGGTCTCTGAGGAGTGGTGTAGTGGTGGAAGCGTGGCAGATGTGGAAATCTGCGCTGGCTGGTGGTGATTGCAGGGGACTCAGTCCTCCGGCAGGAGAGAGCGATTGGCTGGGAGCCATTTTGGAGTTTGGCAAGATAAGGCCAGGGCCAGGACTGCTGCCAGTTTCTTCCAGCAGGTCTAGGTTGGGTGCATACCTGTGGAAGTTGCTTGGATTGAGTCCCACTCCCATGCGCATTCCAGACAACATCGCTGGTTAGATTCTTAACCAGCTTAGATTCATAGGTGCTGGCTGGCTGCACTCCTGTGCAAACTCCAAGGGCCCTTGTGGACCGGTACGCAGCTCAGAAGCACGGGTGCCCACCATCAGATACCTGTAGCCAGCACTGGCTAGAAAAACCAGTCTTGCCTCAGAGAAATTGTAGCCAGTGCTAGAAGTGCCTGGGACCCCACTACCCACATATATGGAAGAAATCAGCAGTATGTCAAGACAAAGAAGGAAAAGGCAATCTATGGCATCCAACCCAAGCAGTGCAAGTCCAGGAGAGGTAAACATGCAAGAGATTAGGAGTTGCACACCTGAAATATCTGAAGCGATGTCAACTGAAGTAAAGAAGCAACTTCATGAGGCTATAAAAGAAATTAGAAAACAAATACTATCCCAAGTAAAAGAAGAAATGAAAAACATAAAAAAGAATTACTAAGCACTTCTAAAGAAGACACAGATAAAAAAATAGCAGAGCATAGGAAAATGAGGGAAACCATGAATGAACAATGTAAGAGAGATTTCGAATGCATGAAACAGATTCAAAGAGATATCTAGGAAATTAAAAACTCCAATGAAAACTGGCAAAACCACTTAAAAGAAACTGAAGATAGACTTTCAAACCTTGAAGACAGGTTTGGAGTTTGTGATTGTGAAAGGCAAGCTCTCTTAAAAATAACAAGGACTCAGGAAGTAACAATTCAGCAGCTGTAAGACAACTCAAAGAAACATAACTTAAGAATTAAAAATGTGAGTGAAAAAGCAGGGGTCAAGACAGATGACATCAGGACCCTATTTACAGAAATAATTTCTGAGAACTTCCCAAGCATGGGAAAAGGAAGTGACATTCAAATGAGGCATGTAGAACTCCAGCTAGCCATAACCAAAACAAATCCACACCCAGACATATAATAATCAAGATCCCAGAAGTTCAGCTCAAGAACAGAATATTAAAAACTGTTAGAGAAAAGAAACAGATCGCCTACAAAGGAAAACCCATCAGACTGATGGCAGACTTCTTAACACAAACCATCATGTCAAGTAGAGGCTGGAGTGAAGTATTGCAAGTCCTGAAAAAAAAAACTTCCAACCCAGACTGATGTACCCTGCAAAACTTTCTTTCAAAATTAATGGAGAAACAAGATACTTCCATGACAAAGAACAACTCAAGGAATTCATGACCACCAAACCAACCCTACAAAGAATACTAAAGGACATTCTAGAGAGAGACAAAAAGGACCACAGTCTCAGGAGCAATATCAGAGGGGGACCATCAGGTGGGGCCAATCGATTGAATGGAGAGGAAAAATAGGGAGCCAATGGCAGGAAAATAGTATGGCAGAGACAACACAGTGCAAGAGGGCAACAACTATTAATGTAGATGACCTCAATACACCAATAGAAAGAAACACAGGTGGAGTGGATCAGGAGATAAGATCCATCAATGTGCTCTATACAAGAAACACATTTAACTAGAAAGAAAATTCATAGACTGAAAGTCAAAGGAGAGAGAACAATGCCCTATGTGATAGGGAGCCAGAAAAAAAAGTCGGGGTAGCTTACCCATCAACTGCAGAATGGGTAAGAAAGACATGGAATTTTATGCAGTGGAAACCTACTCAGCTATAAAGGAAGATAACCTCAAGGCTCTTGTAGGTAGATACAGGCAACTGGTAATAGTGCTCATGGATGTAATGGACCAGAGTCACAACGGTGAATTTTGTGTTGTCTCCACAGCATAACTAAAGGTGTTAGTGGGATCCAAAATGCACATTACATATTGGGAAAGTCAAAGGGGAAGAATTACCTAAAAAGGGAAGGAAGTGACCACTGTTAATCTATTATCATGATTTGAAACTCATATTGTCTTCATTATTCTGATTAGTTTCATTTTATTCTGATTTGTTTGATTTTATTATACTTGATGGTATGGACAGCTACTTCAAAGATAACAAAATATATAATTGCAGCCATTGAGGATGTCCAATTCTCTTGTTTTGAAACCCTGTATTGCTTTCATTGTTTTGTTTTGATTGATTTTACTCTGTTCTGTGTTGTTTGATTGTATTATGTCTGAAGGTGTAGGCACCTATTCTGAAGATAACAAGAAGCATTATGGTAGCCACTGCTGTTTTACTAATATCTTGAAGTTCTGTTTTACTTACATTGTTTTGCTTTGTTTGTTTTTTTTTACTGGTTTTATTTTGTTCTATTTTGTTTGATTTTATTTATCCTTGATGGTACAGGCAGTTATATTGCAGATAACAAGGGGCATCATGGTAGCCGTTATTGATTGCCTTTTACCATGTTTAGAAGTCATGTATCATGTTCATTGTTTTATTGTAATTGACTCTGCTGTATTTTGTTTTATTGTGTTCTTTTTAAACAAAAGCAAAAACAAAACAAAACTGAATGAATTTAGTGTTAAAATGTGTTTTTTAAATTATTTTTTTCCCCCAAACTAAAATAAAGAGTGACATTGTTTTGTATTTATGAACATCTTTTTATCTGGATTTCTGTATCTTGTTTTGCATTCATTCTTTGGAATAAGATTTTTGGTTGAAAAACATAAAGAAAATCTGACCTTTCACAGTAGGGAACTGATAAATTCTCGGGAACCCAGAGGTCTCAGATTTGGGAAAACACTTGTGCAGACTGTTGGGTAGGGGGACTGATGGTGGTTTCTAAAGAATATGCCACATGGAAACAAAATAATTTAATTTTATTTCTCCCCCCTTGAGTGTTTAAGCTTGGAAAGGGTGAAGAGTTAATTTCTGTAAGTTTTCTATTTGAGAAGACTCTGGGAAATACAGGTTGAAGTGCGTATTAGTGGAAACTGAAAATTTGAATTTGGATGTGATGTGTTCATAGAGAACTGGAGTCATGACTGTGATTACCCTTGAGAGTATGCAGAAGTGGAGGGGCCAGCTGGCCCTGAGAAATGGAATTTTCTAGGGCTGGACTTCCTGGATGGCTAAAGTGCTTTAAAGGAGAGTTAATACTGATGCAGCTCCAGCTACTTTTGCCTTCTCTTACTTTTCCTAGATCTGCTGAGCAGTTTGTCTCTTCAGGACCTTTGGACATGTGCTTTCTGTTGTCTGATTGTCTTATTCTCATACCACTGCAAAGTGGTTGTTTGCTCCTTGGCATTCAGTATAGTTTGCATTTGATTTTTGGGTCTGTCCTCCCAGACAATGTAAGTTCCATGAAGCAGGAACTGTATCTCTAATATCCCCTCATCACTCATCAGAGGCACGAAGAAACCTGACATAAGTTCAGCTGGCTGGGCAGTTCAGTCCTACTAACTGGACAGCAGTCATAATCAGCAAATGGTTATTAGAAGTCTGGCAAATTAAGGCTTGGTACAGGCATGGGCGTACTAGGATACGTAAAACATGGTTTCTACCTTTGAGAACTTTGGGTGGAGAGAGAAAAGTCTTGTGCATGGGACAACAAAGTCATTAGAAGCCTCAGTGTGGTGGGAACAAATGAGTGGGAGTGCTTTCTGAAGTCTTCAGAAAACTGGTGGGTGTTTTCTTGGTAGCAGAGTGGAGTGGAGAAGGCCTTTTGGGTAGAAGTTCTGAACACAAATGTGGGAAACTAGGTTCTGTGTTGAGAGGAATGCTGGTAGTTGAATAAAAAAAAGGGGGCATATTGAGCCTATAAACTTGAACAGATTTTAGGACAATTAGGAAAGAGGAAGAGATTAAAACTGCTGAGAGGAGAAGGGGATTCTGGGGCAGGAGATAGAGCACCCAAGAGGAATGATAACTTTTACATTGTTTTAGATCCCCTTATTTGAGGTATCTGGGAAGCAGGACTTATATGGAGCTCTCTCTTACCTTGAATTTTCTACAGGCATTTCCAGAGTTGGTTTGATTCCGCCAAGATTTTTTTCTTGCCCAAGAAGAATAACTCACTCAGCCTTCAACCGACATCCAGTGTGCCACAGATCAGCTATGCAAATGCTGCTTTGTCAATTAACAACAATTTGGTAGAATCCGTTGCTTTCCTTTTCCAGTCATTTCATTCATGGATTAATCTAATGAGATTGGTGAGATTAGCACCACTTCAGGCATTGACAGGATTAAAGAACTAATAAAATGTTGTCTGAAGTGTTGTTGGATTTTTTGTCAAGATAAGTATGGAGGACCTATCAAAAGCTAAATAATTTATTTTTCTCCTGGGTCCTGTGAGGAGCATTATTATTGACCTTGCTTAGTTTAACTTACTTTGAATAAAGTTCCACACAGTACTATGGTAGTGTATGGAAAATGTTTTTTTTTGGGGTCAGAGTTATTTTTACTATTTGGTCAGTTTTAGACTACATGTTAACTCCCTGTTTCCAAGATTTCCTTATGAATTGGAGACACTATTTACATTTCTTCTTGTCATATGAAATCTGCTTTGAGGTCATTAAATACTCAACATGTTTTTGACATTATATTTTCATTTACTTAGTTCTTGCTGCATGCCTCCCACTGTGCGAGGTGATATGGGGGTGTAGAAAAGAAATAGAAACCTGCTCTCAGTCCCCTCTAGAATGCTGCTTCTTAAAATAACTTGCGAAGGACTAGTTTTTTTT
>RJWT010021750.1:0-17446 GCA_004365215.1 Cuniculus paca | reverse complement strand
CTCAGTTTTTTGCCTTTTCATACTTGCTAGTTCACTCAATTTTCTTTTGTACTTGTAACTGTATTTTTATTGTACATGTGCAACATGTATAAGTGCAAATAGTTATAAATTCCTTTTAATACTTTCTTAATATAAGCTATATTGGTCATAAAATTGATCTGCTTCTAGATATTCATAGTCTCTGTCAGTGATGGGCACTAAAACTTGACATGTACCTGACAAATAAAAATTACATACAATGATAAACAATGGGATGTGTCAATATATACCTGTGTTATAAAATGGTTAAATCAAGCTAATGAATATACTTATTAGTTCAAATACCATTTTCGTGCAATAAGAATACTTGCAATCTATTTTGTTGATAATTTTCAAGTATATATCATTAACTGTATTCCTTACACTGTAAGAGATCTCCAGAACTTATTCATCTTATCAAACCATAGCTTTGAAGTCTTTGATTAGTATATGACCAACACATGATGATCAACTCACCACTCTTTTTCTGCTTTTGGTAACCAAAATTATATTTTCTACTTCTATGAGTTCAACTTTTAAAGATTATGTCTAAGTGAAATTGGGCAGTTTTTGTCATTCTGTGGTTGACCTATTTCATGTAGGATAAAGAGGGCCATCTATACTCTCACATGTGACAGTATTTTCATGTTTTCTAAGGCTTTTTTCGTACATTTTCCTCAGATGTTCATCATTTGATGGACAGTTCAGTTCTTTCCACTTCTTAGATACTATGAATAGTACTGCAGTGAACAAAGCAGTGCAGATACTTGCTTGACATACTGATTTCATTTATTTAGATACATACTCAGGGCGGGATCCCACTTGATCCCATGGAATTTCTATTTTTAATTTCTTTGAGTGAGTTCACCTGGGACAGTTAAGGTGGAGTGGCAACTGTATTGGCTTTGGGATCCCTCAAGGATTTGGTGGAGTAAACTTCTGCATGTGTCTGGGTGAGCCAAGACCTTGGAGTCTATATCTGGTCTCTTGTCCCTGCCTCTCTGGCTCTGTTTCTCTTCTCTTCTTCTCAGTTACCAAGAACTAAGCTCACACATACCCTCCAACCATGATGTTTCTGCCTCAGAACCAGAGAACCATGGACTAAACCTCCTTTAAATCTGAGCCAGTAACACTTCTCCTGCTTTAAGGTGTGGGTAGCAGGTATTTTGTCTTTGCAATGGGAAAGCCAAGGAACACATCCCCACTATTCACCACAGTCATACTCATCTGCTTGTCCATCAATAGTAGACCAGGTTTTCCTCCTATGCACAGGATTACCTTTTCCTGAATGGTAACAGTCTTCCTAGCTGGTATGAGGGGACAGTCTTGCTGTGGTTATAATTTGCATTTCCCTGATGATTAAAGATGTTGAGCACTTTTGTCATCTGCATATCTTCTTCTGAAACATGCCTATTCAAGTGCTTTACATGTGTTTTAATCAGGCTTTTTGTTTCCTTGCTATTGAGATGTTTGAATTTCTCATCTATTTTGGGTATTAACTACTTGTCAAATGTGTGGTTTGAAAATAAATTCTCCCATTACTCAAGTCGTCTTTTCACTGTTTTGTTTACTTTGCTATGCAGAAGTTTTTTAGTTTGATATAATCCCACTTGTTTACTTTTGTTTTTGTTGCTTGTTTGGGGAATATATATATATATATATATATATATATCCCTTTCCCAGACCAACATCAAGAAGTTTTCTTGGGTTTATTTCTAGAAGTTTTGTAATTTTAAGTTTTATATTTAAATATTCATCAAATTTGGGTTAATTTTCCCTAATTTTAATGATAGAAAAGTACTCAATTTGTACATGGGTATCCAGTTAAGAAGTGACAGTCTCTCCCTGTTGTATTACCCTGGTATCTCTCTCAAAAATGAATTTGATCATAAAATAATCCATTGCATTACGGGTCCTTTGCTGTGTTGCTTTTATCTCTAAGTCTGCCTTTTTAACACTAGAGATTTGTAAGGTGAAGTCAGGAAGTGTGACGGTCATGTAGTGTGCCAACCGCTTTGTCCATTAGGGTTCTAAATGTACTTTAGGTTTTTTTTCGTTTCTTTGGAAAATGTTATTGGAATGCTGATAGGATTGGACTGCATTCATAGGTCATTTTCATTTGGTAATATTAATTTTGGTAACATTAATTTTGGTAATATTAATTCTTCTAGAGCTGGGCCAGTGGTACATGCCTTTAACTCTGATTATTCAAGAGACTGGGGCACAAGGATGGCAAGTTTAAAGCCAGCCTTGGAAGCTTAGCAATATCCTGTCTCAGAAAAATTATCAAATCTGTGAACAAGGGCATCTTATTATTTATTCATGTCTTCTTCAGTTTCTTTCATCAATGATTTATAATTTTCTTTGTACAAATGTTTCACTACTTTGTTTAAATCTATTTAAAATATTTCATTTGTTTGATCCTATTGTAAACAACATTATTTTCTTGATTCTTTTTTTGTATACTTTTGATTTTATTGTGGAAAATTTCACTGATTTTTGTATTTTTGTTTTGTATCCTGGAAATTTACCAAATGTATTTATTAGGTCTCATAGTTCATTGGTGAGGTCTTTATAGTCCCTTACATACAAGATCACATTATCTGCATGCAGAAATAATTTTAGTTCTTCTTTTCCAATTTGCGTGAATTTTTCTTTCCTAATTGCTTTGTTTAGGAGTTTCAGTGCTATATTTAATCTGAGTGGCAAAAGTGGGCATCTCTATCTAGTTCATGATCTTACAGGAAAAGCTTTCAGCATTTCCCTGTGGAGTGTCATGATCACATGGACTTGTGATATTTGACTTTTGTTGAGTCCCATTCCTTTTATAAGTAATTTGTTGATAGTTTTTATTAGATAATGGCACTGCAGTTTTAAAAATATCTTTTGTACATCTATTGAGATCATATGATTTTTATCCTCCATTCTTTATTTTTTTAATTGTTTTTTGATACTGGAGATCGAGCTCATGTCCTTGTGCTTGCCAGGCAGGCACTTACACCGCTGAGCTAAACCCTTGGCCCTCTGCTTCATTCTTTAGTATATTATACCATACATATTGATTTGCACATGTTGAACAATTTTTATTTTCCATGATAAATGCTGCACTATCATAAAAATGATCTTTTTATTGTGCTATTAAATTTGGTTTACTAATATTTTTCAAGGAGTTTTTTGAGCTGTGTTCATCAGGAATACTGACATGTAAACTTCTCTTTTAAGACACTTGTGTGACTTTGCCAGCAGCCTAGGGGTAGCCTCATAAAATGAGTTGGTAGAATTTTGGGCCTTTCAATTTATTGAAGAGGTTATTAAGACCTGGCATGGGTCTTAAATGTTTGGTGGAATTCATTTATGAAACCAGCTGTTTTAGTCTTTACTTTCTTGAAAGGTTTTTGATTACTGACTCAATCTCTCTACTTGGTAATTAACCTGCTCAAATCTTCTACATTGCGTGATTCAGTGTTGGCAGGTTTAATGTGTCTGGAAGTATATTCTTTTCTTATATTGAGTTTATCGGTACAATTTAGATATGCATAATGATCACATTCATCATAGGGAATTTGTGCCTGTGTGTCTTGGTTACTTTTCTTTCATTGCTGGGACAAAACCATTCAACACCCAAAATGAAGGAAGGAAAGGTTTATTTAGCTTACAGTTTCTGGAGATTTCAGTCCGCAATCAGATGGCTCCAAGACAGGGTGGCATGGCACTGGGGCAACACTTCAAGGCAGCAGCCACAGCAAAAAGGTGAAAACAAGCCTCTTCTCCTCTCTTATATGGTGCACAGGTCACCCGCCCCCAAGGCAGGTGTAGCACTCTCAAAATGTCCTTGCTCTGCTTTGCACAGGATGAGGATATTTACAAAGTAAGAACCCTGGCTCCCTGCTGAATCTCTCAGTTAAACTTCTAAACTTCTCAGGTTGACACAATGTACTAACCATAACACTGTGCATGATATCTCTTAGTTCCTCCTTTTCCACATTCCTCTCCCCTCTCTTCAACTCCTCTGCCCCTCCTTATTCACAAAGATTTTCCATTTTATACTTTGTGACATAGTAAGTAATTGTTCAAGTGGAAGTATATTCTTCTGGATTTTCAGCAGTTTTTTTTCTTTCTGGACACTTATAATCCTTTGTATAGTATTTCCCTTGTAATACTTATGTCTCTTCTTTTATTTATGATTTTACTTATTTGAGCTTTCTCTCTCTTTCTATCTACTCTAAAACCAACTCTTAGTTTTAGTACTTCTTGTCATTTTAAATTTACTTCTTCTGTAATCTTTATTATTGACTAGTTTGGGGCTGAGTTTGTCCTTCTTTTTCTAGTTTCTTCAGGTAACAAATAAATTGTTTCTGCTTTTTTTTTTAATGTAGGCTTTTTAGTTATAAACTTCCTTCTTGAACCTGCTTCTACTACATTCCCTGTGTTGAGTATACTTTGTTTCCATTTTTCATAGTCTCAAGATATTTTGATTTACCTGTGATTTTTCTTGATCCTATGGTTGTTCAGGAGTATATATTTGTGTCTTTATATTTTGTATTTTCTATTTTTTTATTGAATTGTAGGTATTTGTTATTGATTTCTATTCTTATATCATTTTGATTAAAAATATTGCTATAATATCAGTCTTCTTAAAATTACTATGGCTTAACATATTATCTATGTGAAGAGTGTTCCCCATATACCTAAAAATAGTAGTTATTTGCTATTATTAGATGTAATATTGGCTGTGTGTGTGTGTGTGTGTGTGTGTGTGTGGTGTGTCTGTCTGTCTGTCTCTGTTGGTTTGTCTCTGCATGTGTTAGGTTCATTTTTTCTCAAGTTATTTAAGTTCATTGTTTCTCTGTGAATTTTCTGTTTAGATGATGTATCCATTGCTGAGAGTGAGGTAGCTAAATATGTTTCTATTCTTATGCTTTTGTCTAATAATTCTTTCAGTTCTATTAGTATTGGATCTATAAGTTTAGGTGCTCCAAGATTGGGTGCATGTGTATTTCTAATTGTTATCTTTTCTTGATTAATTAGCCTTCATTATATGATGACCCTTTGTTTTCTCATACCAACTTTGTCTGATATATTATGGTTTTTATTTAATGGATAGCTATGACACTTACATAAAGCATCTTATATAGTCTATTTTATACTGATAACAACTCATCTTTGGTCACACATAAAATTTGCTGTATAACTTCTCATTTTCTATATTTATCTTACTGGTTCCACAATTTAGATTCTTATACATTAAGAATCTGTTAATGTGTTATGAATTGCAAGTATTTTCCACATCCTCTATAATGCTTAAATAGGTGTTTCAAAGTTATTTATGTATTACCATTATAGTATTAAATTCTTAATTTGACTGAACTCTTACTTTTAAGATTAATTTTATACTTTATTCCATTTCCTTGTTGTTAGTGCTTTTATTCAACTTGAGCTTGTCTTCCTTACCTCCCTTGTATCTTTCTTTCCTTCCTTCCTTCCTTTCTACTTTCCTTCCTTCCTTCTTTTCTCGCAGGCTTCTTTCCCCCCCTTCTCTTTCTTCCTTCTGTTCTTCCTCTCCTTCTTCTTCTCCCTCTCCTCCTTATACTTTTGCTTTTTCTTCTCCTCATCCTCCTCTTCCTTTTCTTCTTTTTTGTATTGAAGATTGAATACAATGACATCACATTAAGTTATATCCCCCAAATTATTTACAACAGTTTTTTAAAAAATTATGAGGCAAAATCTCTGAGTCACTAAATAGTTCAGACTGGGCTCAAACTTGCAGTGCTCTAGCTTCAGCCTTTCTAAAGATTTTACTTTTTTAAATAGTTTTCCATTTGCCTCTCTTTCTTAGGTTATTCTTGAACTCCCAAGATACTTGTGTGATAGAGTTCTTTCCCTAAACTGTTGGTATTCCATAAGTTCCACAGGCTTTCTTCAATGTATTTTACCCATTTTTAAATTTTTGTGCCTCTAACTGGGTAATTTCAAATGACCTTTCTATAAATTCACCGAGGTTTTTTTCCATGGATTGAATATGCTGTCAACTTTTTGACATAGTATTTTAGTTCAATCATTGTATTTTTATCATCAGAATTTGTTTGGTTCTTTTTCATGGATACTATCTCTTTATGGATTTTCCATTTCGTCTGTGTATCATTTTCCTGATATAATTTAATATTCTGTTGTTTTAATCAGCTTTCCTGTCACTAAGATACAGTACCCAACCCCTGCCACTTGGAGAAAGATAGATTTATGTTGGCTCATAGTTTTCATTGAGTTCAATCCATTTTTAACTGACTGCAAGGCAGAAATGGCATAGTAGAATGGCATGTTTGAAGAAAGTTTTTTCACTGCATGGTGGACAAGCAGCAGAGGAAGGATTAGCCATAGAGGAGAATACATGCTTCTTAGTCATCCCTCCAGGGTAAGACCTCTTCCAACCAGTCCCAACCTCCACATATAAGTTGTTTGGTAGATATTTTAGGTCTAAACCATAACACTCCACTTGTGGCTGCCAAAAGACTCATATTCATGTCATTACATAAAAATAGGTAAGTTCATTTCTAAAGTCACCAAAATCATAACAGTTCCAGCACTCCTGAAAAGTCCAATATTCAGGAGTAATGTGTGGTAAGATGGGACCTCCAAACGCTCATCTCCCTCTGCCCCTACAGCAATGCTGGTGGTTGTAGCTCGCATGACCTCTCTCTTTTCTAAGTCTCAAGTTAAACTAAATTATGGTGCTAGGTAAATAGTCTCGTTTCAATAATGGAAAATATGAGAATAGAAAAAATCAGACCAAACCAAGTCCAAAACCCAACAGGGGAAATATTTCATCATGTAGCTTCATATACAGTACCCATGGAAGGTTTTGGTGAGATGGGAACTCCAAATAGCTTGGTCAGCCCTACTCCTAGCCTTGCAATTTGCAACCCATGTGGTTTCTCTTTGGAGATGATTCTGCTCACTGGTTGTGGCTTTGCTCAGTACACATTCCATATTCCTGGCATGTCCAACTTCCTGGGCTCTCCACTACAGTTTTTAGCTTCACTCTCACATCTTCACACACTACCTTCTCGCAAGCTCCTGGAAAAAACTGTGGCCTTGTCACATATTTTTGCTTGTCCTTCTGTGCTGAGTGAAAGTCTCTGTGATTCCATAAATCTTGCATAATGCATGCCTGAGAAATCATCACCAAGATAATACCAAGGAGAATGCCAAGGTCTGCTGCTAGTTAAAGCAGTATATAGGCTCCTTTGGATCATGACTGGAAAAGTATTTGAGGACTTAGATAACGGAGCACTTTGAAATGAATCCTGGAAAATGATTCCTTAGATGGTTCTTCTGGAGTAGGAGGCCAGGGGATTCTCTTCTCCAATGAAATCTTTATGGTTCTGCACCTTTGAGCCTGCAAAGGTGAGGTCTTGCTGTTTCTGAGATGTTTCAAAGGGCCTTTGTTTTTGTTCCTGTACAAAGTACATGACTTTTTTTAATGCTAACATTTTCAGCAGCTATGCTCTTTGTTCCAACTTTTCAGTTGCTTTTTTTCTGGAAAACTTTTTAAAAATCATTTAGCTCCTGATACATGCTCCTGATTATCATCTGGTCAAATACAGCCTTCAGTGCCCATGCCACAACATAAATATTGGGTTGTGTCTTACTTATCTTCTCATTGCTGAGACACAGATCTGATACTACAATTTAAAAAAGGAAAGGTTTATTTTGATCACAGTTCATAGAGGTTTCAGTTCATAGTTAAGATGGCAAAGGAGAATATCTCATGGCATGAAAGCAGGATAAGAGACACACACACACACAAAGAGAGAAAGAGAGAGAGAGAGAGAGAGAAAATTCCATGGAGGATTGGGGATGAGGATGAGATATATCCAGGCCACACTGCCAATGACTCACATCTTCTTAGCAGATCTCACCTCTTAACAGCAAGTGAGTTATATAAGCTCCCATTATCCAATCACCTCCCAAAAGCCCCAGCTATGTAGACATTTTAGGTATAGACCATAACATTTTTCCCTTGGCCCTCAAAGAACTCATGGACATCTGTCTATGCAAAATACAACTTTAGTCCTCTAACAGTTGAAAAAGTCCTAATAGTTTCAGCATTGCTGAAAATTTCAAAGTCCAAAGTCTCCCCTGAGATTTAAGGCAAATTGTTAGCTGTCAACCCATGGAAAAATGAAAATAAATTTAAACAACCCCAACATACAATGGCACAGGGTAAATATTCTCATTTCAAAAGAGAGAACTAGAGGGATAGGAAAGAATGGGACCAATGGAACCAAAATACAATAGGGAAACTATTAAGTCTTATATTTCCTGGTACAGCACCAGGAGTTGTCTTGGTTACTTTTTCTTCATTGCTGAGACAAACACCTGACACCCAAAGTGAAGCAAGGAAAGGTTTATTTAGCTTACAGTTTCTGGAGATTTCAGTCCATAATCAGCTGGCTACAAGGCAGGATGGCATGCACTGGGGCAACACTTCAAGGCAGCAGCTGGAACAAAAGAGAAAAGGCAAGCCTCTTCTCTACCCTTAAATTGTACTCAGCGCCGCCCCCTTCAGGGTGGGTGTAACACACAAAATGTCCTTGCCCTCCTTTGCACAGAATGAGGATATTTACAAAGTAAGAACCCTGGCTCCCTGCTGAGTCTCTCAGTGAAACTTCTAAACTGTGCAAGTTGACACAATGTATTAACCATAACAGGAGTGATGTGTGATAATATGGAAACTCCAAAGGGCTCATGTTGTCCTGCTCTCATAGCAGTGCTGGTGGTTGTAGCTCTCATGACCTCCCTTTTGGGCTGGCTGTGATCAGTCCTTGTGGCTTTCTTCAGTCCAGGTTGCTTCCTTTTCCAACAACTACTGTACTTTTGGCTTCACTTTCACATCTTCATACACTGCCCTCTCAGGGGCACACTGCCTGGCCTACCAGACCTTCTTTTGAAATCTGGTTGGATGTCTTCCTGACCCCACCACTCTGGCATTCATCATGCACATAGTAGCTGCACTGTCCATCCTTACCAAAGCTTCCTTCCTGGTGAAACTCAAAATTTTTAAAATCATTCAGGTGTCACGTCTGCTATTAATTCTGAAGGTAAAGTTGGTTTAAGCCTCCCAACAGTAGGTATGCCATTGCCTCAATGTTAGACTGCCTTGAAATTTCTTCCACCAGATTAATTAATTCTCTTCCTTTAATTATAGTGTCCCACAATATCTCAGGATGGGAGGAAAATGTTGAAAAAATTTCTACCAAAGCATAACGCAAATAGCTTGGAGTCCAACTGCCAAGCAACTGTTTTTAGTTTTTCCCAACTAAAAACCTTCTGAGCCTGGGCTTTACTGGCTGTGTTTATATCAGCATTCTATTCTTCTGAGCTCTGACCAGAATCTTCCATCAAGCTCAGCTTACAGCATTCCAAGGACATTATCTCCAAGTCTTTCCAACCTCCTGCAACAAGCCATTTCCAGAGGCTTCTGAACTACATGACTAGGTAATGCCACAGCAATGACCCCACTACAGGTACGCACATCTGTCTTAGTTACTTTCTCATTGCTGAGACACAATACCATGTACCCACAATTTAAAGAGTGAAATGCTTATTTTGGCTCACAGTTTGTGAAGGTTTCAGTCCACAGCATGCTCCAAGGCATGGTGACAGTGTGGCAAGGTGGCAGGGTTATAGGGTGGTAGGGTGGCAGGGTGGCATGGAAGAAGGGCTTGGCAGCAGACAATACCTCATGGCATGGTGGCAGGAAGCAGAGAGAGAGAGAGAGAGAGAGAGAGAGAGAGAGAGAGAGAGAGAGAAACAGAGAGACAGAGACAGAGGGACAGAGACAGGGAGGCAGAGACAGACACAGATATTGAGGGAGGATCAGGGAAGAGATGAACTCAGGCCACAGCCCAAATGACCTCTTTCTTCCAACCAAGACCCATTTACTAAGAGAAAGCTAGCTATAAGCCCCTATAATCCAATCACTTTCCAAAAACTCCACCTATGAACACATGAGAGTTTTGGGACTACTTTAGATATAAATTTTAACAGGCTGTCTAAAAACCTCCTTTGCCAGATTATTTGATCTCTCATAAACGGGTAGGACATGGACATAATGTAGACAAATTTTTTGCCAAAGTATAACACCAATGGCCCCTAGTCTAACTGCCAATGGAATACTTCCTACCTGAAACCTCCTGACCCTGGCCTTTACTGTCTGCATTTCAGTCAGTCTTCTAGTCTACTGAGCTTTAGCCAGAATCTGCTATCAAGTTCTTGTTACAGCATTCTAGGACTTCTCTAGGTGTCACCTGAAAAACTTCACAAACCGGTTATAAAGGCTTTTGAACCACACTGCCAAATACAGTCACAGCATTGTCCCCACTACTGGTACCAATTTCTTGTATTAATCAGTTTTCCATTTGGTGAGACACAATACTCCACACCACAATTTAAAGAAGGAAAGTTTTATTTTGGCTTACAGTTTCATTGGGTTCATTCCACGGTTGTTTGCTCCAAAGACAGAAATGGCATGGCAGAAGAAAGCTGCTTAGCAAATGGTGTCCAGGAAGTAGGGAGAGCAGGAAGGAGTCCGCGATGAGAATACATACCTCCAAATCATGCCTCCAGTGAGTCACACCCTCTCATTAAGCCCTTTGTCTTTATATGTAACTTTGGGGGAGACATTTAAATCCAAACCATAGTGTCGGTTTACTGAAATTCTTTTAAAAATACATTTATTTTGAATTCCTTGATCTCCATTTCTTTAGTGTCTTTTATTGGTGCTTTATTTTCCATCTTTGATGTCATCTTTTTTTTCTAATTATTTCTGAACTCTTTTGGAAATTTGCTCACTTTTATGTATTTCTGGGTCAGCTGGCATGGCTGGGAGGTGATTCATTCCTGGTTTCACAGATGGTGGCCTGGTGCTTGTGTCTGTATGGTTAAAGTCAAGCCTGGATCCTCTGAAGTGGGTTTGGAAATTGACTTCCAGTGGATCTGGATCCTAGGTTCATGGAAGCTGGTTTGGTGCTGTCATTCATTGGGTCAGTTGACTGGGTCTCGGAAATGAGGGGGTAAAAGTAGGATGACTTGCCGTTTTGGGGGGACAGGCTAAAACTTGCATTCATGATGTCTGTTGTGGTACTGAGATAAGTTTTATAGATGACTATACAGATGTGGCTCTGAGGCTTGATGCATGGAATTAGAGTGGGACTGTGGCTTGAGTCCACAGGATTTTTCCTGTGTCCTGGGGTTTTGGAGGCCAGAATAAGGTCTGTGTCCACTCTACAAAGGACACAGTAGGCTGAGTTCACAGGTATGGCCTAAAATTATAATCTGCTAGGTTTGGAGTAGATCCTGAATTTGCTAAAGCAGTTCTAGACTTTTAGTCAAATAGAGCCTGTGCCCATGGAAATAGCCCTAAAACTGGTGGCCAGCAAGATACTGAAGTGGACCTAAAGTCTGTCTGACTGGGCAGTAGCCTGTACTCTGAGTCTGTACTCTGGGTCACAAAATTGATGCTGGAGATTGAGTCCATGGGACCAGGCTTGCATAAAGGTATTCTGAAGGGGGCATGGACTGACTCTATGTCTGATGACATAAGGACATTTGAGGGTCCAACTTGAGCCTGGATCCATGGAGACTTGCTTGATGCCTCGGGCTGCCCTGGCACTAAGAAAGCCTGGTGCTAGAGTCCACAGCAAAGTCAAAGGCTCAATTCACTCTCCTTCTCCCATGTGGAATATATCATTGAACTCTGTCAAGCAGGCTCAGCAGAAGGGAGCAAGAGTGATTTTAAACAATCTTTCCTACCATCTTTAAAGCAACTTTCCTTATTTTTATGTTGCATCCAGATGATGTAATCTTTCACTTTGATTCCTTAGCTTTAAGAAAGGTATTTTTGTGAATGGATAAGTTGGATAATTTTGATGTTTCTCCAAAGGAATAGGCACTGGAGCATCTTTTTTGACACATTTCTCACATTGCTCTGTAGAGACTACTGATTTTGGCGTGCATTCCTTCTTAGTATAGAAAGGTAGAACTTGAAGAAACATAGAGTTCCTTTATAGATGCAAATTTCCCTTACAAAAGAGTAACTTTTACTTTGTTTTGAGAGCTTGTCTTATATCTGCTTTATCTCAAAGAATCAGCCCAAATAATACTTACTTTTGGGTACTCTATTTTGAACTCCTACATTTTTAGCTAGTAGTTTTAAATTTTTTGTCTATTCTCTTGATAAAGGGACCTAGCTATGTTCCCCAAGCTAGTCCTAAACTTGTAGGCTGAAGTAAACCTCTAGTCTCAGCTTCCCAAGAATCTGACAGTAGAGATGTGTGCTACATACCCAGTTCCATTTAGTCAACACTATTATTTTACACTTTGATTGTATCCTTTTTTTCCAGTTCTATACACCACACTGGTAAAGCTTTAAGAAACAATATCTTTACACACATCTTTAGTTTTCCCAGGTATATAAATACATATGTGGAGTCTCTTCCTCAAAGCTTGTTAGCATTTTTAATATTTTGATACAATACAAGTACTAAAATATCTATTGCTGAGTCTACTCATAGGAAAAGTTCTTTTCACTGTTCTGTCACTACTTTAACACACAGCAGTTCCCTCAGTAATGGAATGAAAACATGGATGTATCCTTCTGACCCTCTGTATCCTGCTTGAATTATTTCTTTGTGATTTCCTGTGGCAAAAAGCCTGGGGTCATATGTAGTAGATGGGATCAGACAGGACGGATGAGGATGCAAAATAGAAACCCAGGAAAATAACCCTTAGTTGTATCACCTATGGAATCAAGGCAAACCTTGTCTGGTCTAAAGGCAGAAGAAAGAGATAGATTGGAGCATGGGATACTACTGAAAGAACAGCCAATCAGAGTAATTGCAAAGATCCCTGCCATTACTGTCAGGAAAGATATAGTGCAATTTTTACTGACAGCAAGAAATCAGAGGGAAAGAGAAAGAGGGGGGAAGGAGAGGAAAAGAGGAAGAGAGAGAGAAAAAGAGACTTGCCATGATTGAGAAATTCTGACCACTTGAGTGTGTCGATTTCAGTCTATTCCTTTTGAGAAGGGTAAGCTCTTTTTAAGCTCAACTAAGCCACAGCTGGAGGGTAACATTTAAACAGCTTACACTGTGCCTTCAGTCATGAGCAAAAGCAAACTTATCAATTTTTGCAGGCATGCATTCCAAAGAAGCACTTCCTTTTTTTTAATTGCTCAGTTAGGGTTCCTTGGACATAATTGAACACCTACATGATTAGAGGGTACAGGCAGATACAGACTGAGAACTGCAGGAATCAGCTGTCATAAGCGTCCTCCACTTTGGGTTCGTCCCACTGGCCTCCTCCCTGCTGGGGTGAATGGAACCCAACCATCACTCATTCTACCTCAACTGGAGAGGAGGACTAGAAGTTTTGTTGACCCAACCAGCCAAGCAGCAGCAGGGACACAGCCTTCCAAGAGTTTCTCTGTCAGGGCCAGATGTGAATGGAAAACCTCAAATTTCAGGGATTTCATTAAATGTGAGAATCACACTTTCTTTTCATCACCTGCAAAGAGGTATGGCCTCCCTGAGGGGAAAAAAAGTAAGCAGCCATGCTGTGTGTCTCTTTCTTGACTCCCTGCTGACATCTTTGAATAGTGCTGATGCCATGAAAGGGGATCTTTTTCCTAATTCTGAGAGTCCTCAGGACAGAAATTATTTAGAAGGAATGGAAGGGAACATTTTCTGTATTCGTCTTCACCATTACCAAAATCATACTTCCAGGGACTAAAGTTCATCAACTTCTGAAATGCAATAATTTTGCAAAGCAGATGGCCACTCCAGTCTGATTTTGCAGAAAGTTTTAAAAACAATAAGGGAAGAATTTTTTTTAGCCCATCCACAAATTTTCCTTTGTATCTTTCATATTTACTAAAGCAAATTTTTCATAATTATCCATATTCTACACTCTATCAGAAAATGTTACAATTTTAGAGTTGATAGTTGGAATAGCCTTACTTACATGAAGTTTTTGTACCTCTTTTGGTGGTAATAATAAAACTATACTATTCTGATACTTAATAAAAACCAATTAAGCATACACTTTATTTGATTTGGTGGGTTATTTACCTTAACATCTATCCAGCAGCTCCTCACACAGGTGGTTGAAGTTGGAGCCATAAATATAGAGCAAGCTTGTCATAGTGTCAGGCTCAGGTTGGTTGCAGGGAGTGTCAGGAACTTAAGGCTGCATTTTCTGACAGCACTGACTGTTTACTTTTTCTGAGTCTACAGATGCTCAGTGGATAAGTAAAATTAGAAGGAACTTGGTCTCTCTGATTCACTTTATATCTGTTTTCTTTATACCTTAAACTTTGGATCAGATCCCTTCTCATTTCCCCAAATAGACATATTAATCACTTTGCTAGTGTGGTTCTGGGGGTGCTATGGACTCTTTGTAGAGGTTTTTTCTAGGTTTTTTTGTCCAGTGTGGGCAGACTCTGGGCAGAGGGGCGCTTGAAATGAGTGCTAAGATGAAGCTACCCTTGAAGCAGCAGCACAGGACTCCTGGAATACGTGATTAAAGATTAGAACAGACTTGTATGCGGACAACCATGAGATGTTTGCTCAGGTCACTGTGTTCCTCTTGGCCTGATAAGCTCACTCAGATTATGGCAACATGCATCACATGGCAGGCCATCTTCTTCCTTCCCTGTCTCCTGATGGAAACTCCTACAAAATCTCTACATGAGCACCTTTGTCCTCTTGTCCTTGGGTTACAAATAAAAGGCCAAGGGTTTCTCACCTGGGGACTGTTTTTTTGAGGCTTTCTCCTAATAATCTCAGTGAAGCAGCTCCTCTGGGTCTCTTGGAGTTTAAACTGGATTTCAACTCTGAGTAATTTTTCATCCTCTGCACTGCTGTGGTTGCACATGGCAGTAGTCCCAAAGAAAGAATTGTTCAAATCAAGCACAAACACAAACTGTAGCAAGGTTTTACATATTTTAAAGGTAGAGAAAGAAACATGTGCTGCAGAGCAAGTTTAGAGCAATTAAAAATAAGAAAAGAAGTACACTTTATAGAGTGAGAGCAAGCCACTCTGTAAGAGGGAGCTGAATCACCAGCAACTTAATGACAGTCATCTTTTTTACCTCCCATTCCTCAGGCTGACATCCGGTATAGGATGTCCCCTCAAAATTCTACCTGAGTTCTTGTGAGAATTTAAAACAGCACTTTCTGATTGGAACTGTTTTCTAGGTGCTTCCTGGCATGCTTATTTGCTTAACTAGTTTGCCACAGCCTAATCTTCTGCCTCAACTTGACTATCTGTCTCAAACTGGTAATTACTCCTGAATTTACCTATCACACTCCTTTTCAAGACTAAGGACACCAAGACAAGGCTAACTGAGATATTTTCAAGATGTGCTGGGACATTCAAGTATTGGCTTTCGCAACATCCTGTCCAGACATCCTGGAGTGACCCCTAGAAATTTCCATTCATTGCCCCAAACCTGTGATCATCTCGGGTTCCAAGAACAGAAGAACCTTGGAGATGGCAGTACCTTGTGATAGCACTGAAGTGGGAGAGAACAAGCAAACAAACAAATAGGCAGAAAGGAAACAAGGAAAATCATAATTTTAAAAATTATGCTGCTTTGGGACATAAACCTTGTTTAAATTTTCTTTTCCTTCTCTTCTCCAAACCTGGGCGTTTCCCTTTCACCTGTAAATGGGTTCTGACTATTTCTTTTCTTTTCATATTTAGTTTTTTTAAATGTTCTTTTCCAGCAGTGTATAGGTCACCTCTTTTCACCTATAAAACAGGCTTTCCCCTACGAATAGACCATGGTCTTTCTGTGGGTGGGTCATCCTCTCTCACTCATCAAACCAAGACTAGACTGTCTGTTGACAAATTCCACTGATTTCCAGCTCCAAATACACATAAATATTCCAAGTTCCAAACTGCAACTTGCCTCATTACTCCAAACACACTCCATTGAGTGTGTACTTAAATTTCTGCCTAATAAACGCTTTCCACCCTTTTACTGACTCATTCTGAAAACTATTTTTCTGTGAAGGAAGTCAGTGAACCTGGGAACTTGTTTTGTGGGCAAGGTTGGTTAGGTTTCTTGTTTCAGCTTCAGGAACATCCTCAGGCCCTATCTGATGACCAGATCAGATCCTTAAGTGGGAGGGATTACTCCGTGACAGGAGTTGAGGCTGCACCCCCTAAGCAGGAGCAGTTCCCTCCTGATGATTAGCTTGCCTGTATGAGTGATAAGGACAGTTCTGGAGGCATACTGAAGAATTGGAGCAGTGACAATGATCAATTGGACAACAGATCGACCAGCAGCCCCATAGAAGTTTGGCCTTATTCTTTGTTAATGGGCCAACCTGACTTTCTCTGTCAGTGATATGGTGATTACATTCCACTCTTCTCAAGTTGAATTCTCTCTCTTCTTTCTCAATTACATCCTTTTCCCTGTGTTCTCAGACTTCTTGGTGTGGTCATACATTTTATTATGTTCTGGTTCTTAATTTTTATTTCCACCAGGAAATCACATCCTGATGGAATAAGGAAGTGGTCTTCACTTTGTTAGTCCTCTGTTCTTTGTGCCATTTATGAAAGATTCATTAAAGACACAAAGGATACATAAGTACAGGTAGAATTTATTATAAAGTAGATGTAGACAGAGTTACACTTTCAAGTAACTTCAGGCATTGCGATGAAGACATCTACACCCTGAGTTTGGACATATTTTAATGCACACTGAAGTTAATCTGGGAGTTGCAGCCACTATGATAATTATGATGCTTATCAACATTTCTCTTAGGGGTTACACTGTAATGTTGATACTTCAAACATGTCTTCCTTGTATCTTTTATGTGGACTTAGGGACCTTAGTCATACAAGAATCTAAGTCAGGTTTCAGCCCAAGGAGGGGGGGGTCTTTAAAATATGCTCCATGTTCTAATATCACGAGGTATCAGCTATGACTCTCAGATATATTGTGTGCCATGTCATGAAAACAGGTGACCAGATAGCTGAGAGAATGCAAATAATGTACAACCTTATAATGTCACTGTGCTTTGTGGGATCCCTTTGGGTCTGAGACCTAAAAATTTTTATAAATGTATTATACATCATAGTCTTTCTGTAGTTAACCGATGATGAATGCTTTTGTGGAACCCCTTCTTTGTTACTCAAGCCTGATAATGCCTGTCTGTCTAACAAAAGGATTGCATATATGACACTGAGGTAGGAGGTTAGGGCTGGGGCCAAACCAGTCAAGCCAGTGGGCCTACTCTGTCACAGTCATAATGAATCCCAGGGTACATGTACAAAACACAGACTCTAAAACAAGTCTATAGCTCTTTAACACTGTACCAATCAGAAGATGTTATTTGAATTCTTCATTTGCATCTGACAC
>RJWT010021749.1:0-17474 GCA_004365215.1 Cuniculus paca | reverse complement strand
TGGTGCTAATGCCTATCCTTTGCTCCTTACAGAATAAGTATGTAGAAAGCATTAATGCTAAATGCCAGTGTACGTGGAAACTGACATGTTGATTATCATGTTTGGATGTTATTCAGTTTATTTATCTTTGAAAATACAAATATGCAGGCCCATTCTATAAATATTATCTCCATTGGAAAGCTACTACTAATAAAAAATCTACATTTTTTTGGTCTACCAAATCCTCTAAAACTCACTGTAAATATACAGTATTCATTATAATAACGTTTCTTTTGGCACACACAAAAGACTATTAGGAAGAAGTGAAAGGCAGCTTGAGGAGGGACATGGATAGGGTAAGCCGGGGGAAAGATGCAATTAGAGATACGCTGGCTTGGCAAAGCCCCATTGAACAGCAAGCATGGGATTTCTTTTTTGCCAAACCACTCCAAGGCTCCTTAGGGGTCTCATGTCTGTTAAGAGGGCTTCATTCCAATATGTATCTTCTGCAGTAGGAGGGAAATAAAGATGTAAAAAGAATTATCAAAATAAAATTCACATGCAAGTTCACAAACCGACATACACACACATACTCTAAGTGGTAAACACACGTGGTGGGAATTATTTGGCTTTCTGGTGACAATCTTAAATTGATGGTGTGTGCCCTCTTTATGGTAGTTGGAAATCACCAAAAAGTAGTGTCTTGGAAGATAATATGTAGTGACCCTAGAACTAGTAACTCTAAATTGACATTCTAATATTTTCTTGTTCCCTCTAGGATCATAGTTGAAAGAGAAATGCCATTTTTATAATTTTGGTTTTATTTTTGTTTATTCAGTTTTTGACTTAGAGTTGGGTAAGAGAATGGTTTCTGTAATAGGCTTGCGTAACACACTTGTAATATGTTTGGCAAAACTCACCGAATTGGTTTTGAATAAGACATGTAACCCTAAAATAGTTAATTTTTTTTCTACTAGGATGGAAATACCATCTTTATAATAACTGCCATCATTGCTACTATCTTCAACATGAATGACATCACCATCACCTTTATCATGAGCAATTACTGAATATCATTAGTCCAGATATCTTGATGTGAAATATTTTAGTGTGAAATGTGTTGATTTTCATTTGTATATTAAAGCTTTGGGGAAGTTGTTAGTTTTGTTCACGTTGAGAAATAGATCAACACTGAACTGCACAGGAAGTCTCAACCTTGTCTTCACATTGCAAACACCTAGAAAATGTACATTAAAACCTCTTAAAAGTACCAGTCTAGCCATCTGTATTGTGCAGTTGCCATACTGAGGAAGTAACGAGAAATGTGACAGGAAGAAAGGAAGGAAGGAAGAAAGAAAGGAAGGAAGGAAGGAAGGAAGGAAGGAAGGAAGGAAGGAAGGAAGGAAGGAAGGAAGGAAGTTCGATTTTTGATTTATTACATTGTGGTACTATAGTTAAATGCAAACCGACTGAATTATTTTCCTCAACTTTCACTTGAAAACTTTTATTCAGGTGAATGAGAAGACTGCCTCTTTAAACTTTCTACTTTCTACTTAGCCTGAACCACATGAAGTAGGAAGTAATTGCTCTGCCATAGATATCAGCAGGTAAGAGAACAACAAGCAAGTGTTCTAATAATGAGATGATAGTTTTTATTTATTTTATTATTTTTTTTTCTGGCACCGGGATCAAACTCATGACCTCGCCCTTGCCGGACAGGCGCTTATGCTGCTGAGCTAAATCCCCAGCCCAAGATGATAGTTTTTAAAGTAATACTTGTTTGATTTTATGAAACAAAATATGCATTACAGTTAAAGAGGTATAGTTTATATAACACTGATATAACATATTAGTAGTTCTTAAATTCTATTACTAGTAACAATGATAATTATTGGTTTTATTAGAAAATATTTAATAAGAATAATTGAAGTAATTAAATTGTGGATACATAGATATTGTGGATGGAGTTAGAATTGTTCAGAACTTGTTTGCAAAAATAAAAGATGATATTTTCTTTTATTTTTTAAAAGAGTTACACTAATTTCAATTGGCATTTTAGTGAGTTAAGCTCGTATTCAGCAGAGGACTCACCTGGTGTATAAACGCTCTAACATTCTTGACACTCTGGTAAACTGATATTTTGGAAACATTAAAATGAAGAAGCTAGTCCATTGATTATAATTTCTTTTTTTTTTTACTTTTATTAACTTATGTTTGCAGTGCCTAATGATTACATTCACTATAGTGAGTTGGTACATGCACATAATACATTTCAAGTTTTTCTTTCCCCTTCCCCTCACTCCCCCCTTATTTTTCCAGCGTCGGATTCTTTAGAATCTCATATCTTTGATAAGATCATTACAAACCCCCTGCACATTCCTCTCTTGTCTATGGGGACTTCCTAACCTTCCATCCCATGCACTCATAGGAATGACTGCCATGCACTGAAATGTGTACACAAAATTTCCATGAACCTGCTGACTCTCAGGGCTTCTCTGAAGTAGCCATTTTGCTCTACCTCAGTCAGCAAAGTTTTTCTTTGCTTATTTAGTTCATTCCAAGAAAGCATCATTTTCCCTGTTTGGGACACGGTTAAAGGCAATTTTAACCACCATTCAGTCTAGCACATCCGAATTTCTTAATGTCTGTCTTATGTTAATAGTTGATTAGGATTTATACTTACCTACGAGATTTCAAATCGCCCTCTGGACACAGTGGCACATGCTCCTAATCTTTCCGCCCTTTTATACTATGTCTAGGTTGTTGGGATTATAACCTTGTTAAACCAATCAGTGGACTAATTACACACCCTTAATGCCAGCATCATGCACTCTAGATCCAGCCATCTCTGAAAAAGTACTAGGAGCCAATGAAGTTTTGGGGGAAAGTAAACTATGTGAGAGGCTGGGGCTAGAGAATTGCAAGTTCTAGGTAGACCTGGCAAATTATCTAGCCCTGTCTCAGAATAAAACTAAAAAGGGATGGGGATGTAACTGAGTGATAGAACACCCCTGGATTCAATCCCCAGTACTACAAAAAATAAAAAATTCCCTTAAGGTGAGAATTTGTATCAATCAAGCAGTTTACTGTTTACCATGTACCCCGATATCTTTGGAAACACTGATTGAAAGAATTAAAAATGCATGAATATAATTTATTTGATAGTAATCAAGGAGCCAGTGATAGAAAAAGCACACTGCATATACACTTTAGAAATTATGTTTCTCAACTAGAATATTATTACATTGCTTCTAAATTATAAAATTCTTATTAGCATCTGTGAGTGACATGTTTGAGGGAGATATTCCAGAAGAAATCTAAGACAACATGGAATCTAGCTGAGGACACAATAGATTGATAGTTCTATTAAGAAGCCTTGTTGGATAACCCACTATTTATAGTAAACTTAAGAATATATATACCCTTTTTAGATGTTTATTTCTTCTTCCATTTCTCTTTACATGTATTTGTTCACTTAATTATGTTCCATGTCAACTGCATCAATGTCAACTTCATAATCATTAGCATATGAAGGATACCATTGACAAAATTCGCATCTGACCAGTTCTCCAAATAGCATCATTGCTCCAATTTATTTTATTGTATGACAAAATGATGATGAATGGCCACTTTCATATGGGAAATAAATATCTAACATCTCATAGGTCAACAAACAAATTATTTGGTTCATTTCTTTTGCTCATAAAATTGCCTGAACTAATTATTTTCCCTTTTGCAAGAGTGATATAAATCATAGAGTCATATATAAAATAATTAGGTAACCTGTTCATCCTTCACATTTTACATTTGAAAACTGAGGGTTTAGGAAAGTGACAAGACTCATCCAAGGACAGACATGATGATGGGGCAAAGACAAGAACCCAGAGCTCTCCATTTCCAAGTGAATATTCTTTTAACATTTTTAGAATTTTCCTAAAAAATAAGAACAATCACTAAATCATTTTGCATGTCCCATCTTGATTCTGCCATTAAAACAATATATTAAGCTGAGGATAGAGCTCAGTGGCACAGTGCCTGCCTGGCAAGTGTGAAGTCGTGAGTTCAATTCCTGGTACCCCATATATATATAAATTTTATTAGTTATCATCCCTGTTTTAATAATCCTGAGAGATTTAACTGAAAGAGAGATTTGACCAAAAGAGTGGGGGTTAGAATAAAATATTTTCTTCCTCATAACCTGCTTCAGGAAATATGTTCCTGCCCATACAGCTTTCTGAATGGACGATTTAAAGATGGGCCAAGGGTCCAAAAATCCAGTTATTTTGACCTTAACAGTTTGACCACAAGAGGACACATGAAGCAAGACAAAACAAAACAAAACAAAAAATTATATTGACCAAGCAGAGTAAACTATATTGTTTTAGGACTTTTTTTTTTTGGTAGTGTTGGATATTGAACCCATAGCCTTTGCACTGAGATTCATCATCAAAATCAACTCTTTCCTTTTTTTTTTCCAATTTTGAAATAAGTTCTAAGTTATTAAATTGCCTGGGCTGGGCTTAAACTAGAAATCCTCTTGCTTCAGGCTCCCAGAAGTCAGATGACATTTTAAACTAAGATGGCAACTTGTGGTAGTTTGGATTTCTGATGCCCTGTGAACATAAAGAAGGTATGATTTATTTATTAATAAGGCATTTATTTTTTGTCTGCTATTGATAAGCACTCTTCTAATGAAAGAGATGATAAAAACCGATAAAAGAAATAGAATCGTACCTCTGGGGTATCTTAGCTGCTTTTCTCATTACTGATACAAAATAATGCCCAGTGCCAAAAGTTAAAGGAGGAAAGGTTTATTTAGCTCACATTTTGTAGAAGTTTCAGTTCATATCGGCTGGGTCCAGGGCAGGGTAGATCAGCAGAGGAAAACAGTACATGGCAGGCAGAAGACAGTAAAATCAACAACTGAACATTAGCAGTACCTTTCGGCCCTTTCATACTATGTCTAGGTTGTTGGGATTATAGCCTTGCTAAACCAATCAGTGGACTAATTACACACCCTTAATGCCAGCATCATGCACTCTAGATCCAGCCATCTCTGAAAAAGTACTAGGACCCCATGAAATTTTGGGGGGAACATCTAAACACAAGTCATAACAAAGGGCTTACAATCTACTAGATGAGACAAACAATAAAAAATAGGCTCAATAAGTAAAACATGACACAATATATTAGAAAATGGAAAATTCTGCAAAACAAAAAAAAATCTAAAATGGCTGAGTCAGGTTTATCAGAATGTATAGGAATAAATCAGTTTTAATATACGAAGATGTCATGTCAGAAAGACTTTACAGAGCATAATAAATGTACATGCACTTAAATACATATTGGCAAAGAAAAGATGGAACTTTCAACAGTGAGAGTCAGCATAGCATGTTCTGTGAAGATCGGTAAGGAATGCAGTCACTAAAGTTAAGGACACAGCTGGAAAATAGCAATGATGAGTTAAGGAGGAAATGGAGAAAGAGTTCAGGTATGACATTCTGTCCAAAATCAAGGCAAAATGTCCATATAAGCCAAAATCACAGGTACACAGAGAAAAATATTTTGGACAGAAGAAAATAAACTGGATTTAGAAAGAGATTTTGAGTGTGTGATCCCAGAGAGGGCATGCTGCTGTAATTCTAGGTCACATTTTCAATTTTTCAGAAAACCATTAAATTTCTAAAATCTCTTTACTAGACTTGACTAGAGAAGGCTTATGACTAAAACACCTGCATTATAGTCCACTAGTTGTAAACAAAACAATAAAACAGTTGGGTTGCTTATACCCAGAAAGTATAAATTCAGCAAGTCCAACATAAGGACAGAATTCCACAGTGGGATTAGTGTGAATACCCCTTGAATCTATATAGAAGAGATATTTGATTCACTTCAATATATTAAAAAAAAATTTATAAACTCTAACGAGCGTGAGAAATATGAGTGCCTAATTGTAACCAAACTAGTATACATTAAAATAACACAACTTCTGCATACATACCATGTTATAAAGAGATTAGTCATCCAATATGCAAATTTGGCTTGCAGGATAAATTTGGGCAGCTTTGCTTCTGTGGAGAATAATTTTTTGAAGTTAATGATGATGAAAGTGGCATGACAGAACTATGTGATATATGTACTATATTTCAACTGATAAAATAAATACTACACAGTAGAAAGACTCATAATGTCCCAAAAGAAATATGATCCCTAGAGGTATCTACCTTCTGAGATAAGAAAAAAATTAAAATAAAAATGAAAGACAAAATGAAATTAATGAGTTAAATGGGCACTTTTTAGTTTTTCTGCAAAATGAAGGATTATACTTGATGATTCTCAAGATCCTGACAAGAGAAGGCTTATGACTAAAACACCTGCATTATAGTCCACTAGTTGTAAACAAAACAAAACAAAATATCCATGTGACACACAAACCCATCTACCAACTAATTTTCAGAAACCTTATACACAGGTTTTTCTGTAGGACAATCATTCTGAAAAAACAGGTCAAGCTCTGCAGAACAGATAATAGATCAAACTTAGGGTCAAGAAGTGATGCTTACTTTAAAAAACATCTGAAATGCTTGAAAAGTCTAAGTACCTGGTAAGGTCAGGACTTTGTTTCTTAGAGGATGTCTTGAAGTACTGCTAAGGAAACTCAGTCCTCTGTGTCTAAAGATAAATAACTAGAAAACATGACATTTATTCTTATACTTTTCAGACATTTTTAAATTAAAGGAAAACTGCATGGTAACATGAAACAAAAGAAGCCAATGGCAAAACTCTCCTATGAAAAGAAAATTGAAACCCAGAGAGATTAAGGAATATTGTTGAAGTAACAGAGCATGACAGAGTTGGAATATGAAGGCTGGTCTCCTGACACTCACTACAGTCAGTTTCCCTAACATCACCCATCAATTCCTGAGCCAGCTCAACAGTACAGACCTTACCCAAATCCTCATCACCAAATGCAATTGCCCCTCAGCAATGTTTCAGTTCTATATGATTTCTACCGCAGGATTTCAACATATGTGAAAGAGAAAAAGTACATGTATTCACATTGGCAAAAAGGATTGTAATTCTGAAACATAATAAATACAAATGTTGCTGAAGTAGCCAAAAGTATACATGAGCTGAAATTCCATCTTCTGGGACTTAAAATGAAGGGAGTTTTAAGAGAAATGTAGAGAGATCACAGTGGGACCAAGTTTTGAAACTCCCATCTTTTTGGCCTGAGAAATCTGCATGTGCCATTATAACATTTACATGCATAATTATGCTACAGGAAGACACATATGCCAAGTGGTATTTGAAAATATGTTAACTACATACACAGAAGGATGGTCCTTTAAATGTTGGCCATCAGAATATAATCATTAGGAATGTGTCACGTGCCTCATAATGGGCAGAGAAAGATGGTACGGTTTGAAGTAATCTGAGCATATTCAGTTTGGGCGCACATAAGGAGAATTGATTGATGTACAAGTAGATGAAATACTGGATTTTGACTAAGTACTCTGGAAACCAAAAGAATCTGTAGGGAAAGCATTTCAGGCATTAGCTAATTGGATTAGCTGTGGTGTTTCCGGTGCATCCTACAGAATTCATAAGCGATAGATTAAAATCATCAAAGGACTCTGGTCACAGAGGTGAGAAGGCTCTTTTCTTAAGCCTATAAACATTTAGTCCTAAGGACTATAAGTATACTTAGTTTTCTTTTTTCATTAAAGTAGAATGTACTTCAGGGCATTTGAAGTGCATACTTTTCTGCAATTTGTAAACAATAAACTAGTGTAAAAAAGAAATAATAACTTGGAATCCTTTATCATGGCAGAACAATAATCAGCTGATTTTCCAAAATTGTGTAATTTTTTCTCAGCAGGAAACAACCCAAATTTTCTGGGTCTAGCATAATCCTGTTAAAGTCATCTCTTTCTGCTACACAAAATATAAGAATTTAGGTATTTATGCAGAACCAGGTACAGGGACTGGGGATATAGCTCAGTGGCACAGCGCCTACCTGGCAAGCACAAAGCAAAAGGTCCTGAGTTCAATTCTCAGTACCAAAACAAAACAAAACAAGAACCAGGTACAACCCTTTGAAATATACCAATGATTGTGAATAAATAGCTCATTTAGGGTACAAGATGAAAACATAGATTGGGAACACAAATTTCAAAAATTATTTGCGCAGGTCAGTAAAAACATCCTTAAATTCCACTATGGGGATCCTGTTTTGCATATCAGGTATCAGTCTAAAGCCTACCTAGAAAGTTCAGAAAATTATGAATACATTCTAGCAATTAAATCACTGAACATAAAAAGGAAAATTATCTTTAAAAGTCTCAATGTACCATATTAATGCCTTTGTCCAGTGATTTTATATAAACATCTTTTTGTATTCTATCCTCTCAGAGGGCAAAGGTGTACCCTTTCAGATAAAAAATTGGAAGCACTTTAATGTGTGCATAATTAAACCTTATTCTTCTAGTTATAGTAATTAGACATTGTGAACTTTCAGGCCATCAACATACTGTTTACATCATTTCAAGTACTCTCTGATTTATCTCCAAAAAGAAGAAGAAAGAAGAGGAGGAAAGAGGATGAAACAAAAATCCCAAACACTGCAATGCATTGCGTTAACATTATCTTTAGTTCTTTTTTATAAAGGCATATGCATTAATTGAAGAAACAGTATAAGTCTAAATTCTGAGAATTTATACAGCCTATAAATGGTTATCATTCCTCCTTCTTATAATCTTATCTCAACTCAAATGTGATCGATACTTTTTATTCATGTTATATTTATGTGTCTGCATTTGAAAGACATCTTCCTTTACATTGAAAGTAGTCTTCCTTGTGCCTATATTCTTAAAATCACTGTAGTTAGTTCCCAGCCTAAATAGCAGTTTTCTGGCTCTAAAATTATTTTACTTTAATTTTTTTATCCAACTCATTCAAACCACAAGAGGATAAGATCTATAATGGTAGAGATGAAGTGATTTTTCTTTTTCTGTATAATACCCTCACTGCCTGGAACAAAACCTGACACATGATTTGCTCCATAAGTATTTGTGCAGCCTCCACCTAGCGTCTATTCTATGCCAGGAAATTTCTTGAGTATTATCTAGTATAGTCCTAAAGACATTCTTGTTAGAAAATACTAAAAAAGACGGGTGACATTCTAAGAAGTTGAATATTTTGTACCAACCAGCCCAGCTAATAAACAGGGGAGCTGATTTTTTTCCCATACTTCTTCCATTATACTGATACTTGATTCTTGACCATATTTTACCCTTATACTTATTCCAAAGTTGACTATAAGTTAATAATTTAATTATGCCCAAATATTAATTACTCACAAAAGAAAACATTTGAACTAGAATGCTTTGAGACTCTTGTTTAACTGGAGAAAGTGAAACCGTACGACTTCATTACTCCTATTTCTTCAATGAAACTATGACAAATATTTTACTTTCCTAGGAGGCAAATAAACCTACTTAAAAAGCAAATACACACTTACATTTTTCACATTGAATTACTTAAAATAATAAAATTTGTCTTAATCTATTAAAATTTATCAGCTTGTACTCTTTGTGAATATGATTAAAGTAAAAATATATTTTTGAAAACAAGCAGAATAAGAAAGGTAGTGGTAAGTTTGAGCAGTTCACCATTAAACTTCTAAGAGACACTCTTGCCAAAATTAAATTCATAGCTAAGACTTTATTTTCCCCTCATATGAATTTTGGGTGAAGTCAAACATATAAAGGATATGTTTTCTTCATTTTTCAAGTATATTACTGCCAATACTGTCTGATATTTAAATGATTCTAGTTGTTTAGTTATTTTAATGTATAAAAATGTAGGTTCTTTTGGGAATTGTTTGCTAAAAAGAACTACTAGACTGCAAATCAAATTGGCCTTTTTCATTTTAGTTAAGAGTCTTATATAAAGAAAAGCACAAATTTCAGTATAATTTATGATACTAAACACTGGGACAAAGTTTTCAAAAGTAAATTAGAAGCAATTATTGATTTTTAAAAAGCTTACTTTATCCAACAGTTTTCTCTCTCTTGCTCATTTCCTTATGTAAAAGAATTTAACCAAAGAAAGGCAGCATTCTAATTCAATTTCTCCTCCAAAGTATATAATTTTATTTTGTCATAATGGCTGCTTTTATTTCCAGGGTCAGATTTTATTTAAATTTCAGTCCATTAGGAACAAAAACTTGCCATTTTCTGATAAACAAAATCAGCAGGGGAGCCTCTTCAAACGAGAAATGTATTTCCATCGACCTTTGTTTTATTTGATCTAAATGACAGGTATACACCACTTTTCCTGTGTTTACTTTTAAAGATTCTGGAAAAAAAAAAGAGGGTGACATTTTTAACAACAAAACTAGCAATCACCCTAGTAGTCCTGTGACAGGCAGATGGAAGAAATGATAAAAAGATGTAATCCATTGCTCTAGACCACCAAAGAGGCCTAATATGAGTCATTAGCATTAAACCGTTAATTTTCTTTTTTCCCTATTCTGACTGTTGTTTGTAGAACTGCTAAATCTCTTAGGAATAGGAACATTTAACTATTTATTGCTATTTTACAAGAAGGAGGCCAAAGCATTAACAGAAGGGAGTGAAACAATGTCATTATATAGTGGAAGAAATTTGAATGATATAGGCAATGTTTTAGAGCTCCACAGGTTGAGCTTAATAATAATAGTTAATAAGAAAAATTAACATTAGCAAAGCACCTTAAAGAATGTAAAAGACTTTCATAAATAGTGTCTCGGTTTTTAGACATACTTAGAAAAATTTGAGTTGCAGAGCGTCAATTGTCTTGAATACTGAGAACTAAAACTCATATCCTTTGATTACAAGTTCAAGACCATGTTAATCTATGCAAACTAATAAAAATTGTGATATTTCAAGCAATAGGTACAGGAGAAATTCTCTCAACTTTGTTCAGCAAACTATCAGTTATTTATGATGCTACAACTTCTCAATTTTGTTGGAAAAGGGATTCATAGTACCTGTTTTGTAAATGCATAAACTATTTTTTGCATTTTTTTGAGGGAGAGTTTTGCTATGTAGTTCAGATTGTCCTTGAATTTACTATGCAGCACAGGCTGACTTTGAACTTGCGGCTACCCTTCTGGCTCAGTCTCCCCAGTGCCTAACTTGCTACATAATCTATTGAACAAAATAAAACACTTCCCCTTTGCACCAAGAGTCTCAGACTACACCAATATGCTATGATTCACATCAAGTGATTGATTTGGCATGTAGTGCTTCTTTAACTAATAATGATGAAATGTTTATCTTTTATCAGAAAACATTTTTTGAAGATCTCTAAAGACAAGAACAAGATTTGGAGAATTTTGTACCAGAGGTCCTCACTGCTTTGCTGCAGTATTTGTTTTTTTTTCTGTCTGTCTCAATATAAGTGATATAATTGCACATGGAGAATAAATTGGAGCCATAGACACATTATATATGCATATAACATATAGGCATATATGTTTGCATATATATATACACACACATTGTTCATGTACACATATGTGCACACATCATATGCACAGATACCTTATTTGTTTACATAATAAAGTATATGTTCTTTTTCCTTGTGAAAATTCATAGATCATTGTGCTAGATTGTGGAAACCAATCTTAAATATGTTAATTTTCCTGATCAATTTGACAGGTAATTAACAACACAAAGCATTGTAAATTTTAGAGCTTCTTTAATCAATAAAATTGGGTTACTTACTGTCAAATGTTTGATTTACCATGTTTACTTAGCTATCTACAGACTGGCCAACCAATTTTTTTTCATGATCACAAGAAGCCGACTTAAAACCATGTTTTAAATTGTGAATATACAAAGGTTATACCTGTAGGATACCTTATTTTTGGTGTACTTATGTAACTCAAGACACTGAGCACAATGGAAGTCAACTTAATTTCATTATAGGATATATTGTTGGACTTCTCAAAAGACCAAATTCCATTTCACCATATCATAACAAAAAGGAAGGTAAATAAATTATTCCCTAAGTAGGTCACTATTTAATATATAGATTACTTTTTCGCTTATAACCATAAATGGTGTAGAAGTTATAGAACAGGGACAAAATCAGAGCAGAAACATAATTGAACATTGTAAAGGATACACTGAATTTGTAATTTTCTAACTAGAGATACCTTGTCATTTGAGGGATTAAGAAAATATTACATTAAGCAAGATTTGATTTCTATTAACTTTTTCACAATATATAAGCACTCCACTTAAAAGAAATGCAACATTAAATCTTTGAAACTATGAGTTTTTTTCTTTCAGATATATAATGCTCATATTATTTTTAAAAGTTAGATCAAGATTTGGTAATTCAATCCATTGAATGTATTATGTGGTAAAAGCCATGGATTTGCAACAGACTGTGGAAAGCAACTTGCTGGAAAAATAAATTTTCTCATAAAATTTTACAAAATATTAGAAGCATGAAAACCTAAAAATATTAGACAAATATAGCTTAATTTTAAATATACAAGGAAATATTTGGACAAACTCATGAAAGATCACCTCGCAGCATTCTAAAGGAATCTGGACATTTTTAAGAAATATCCTGCATTTTGCCTAAATTGATGTATTTCCTGCTAGCAACATTTCCCAATCATGGTAGATAATAAATATTACTTGTTTATATTCTATCACATCTGCATCCTATGTCTAACCAATTTGTCCATGAAAACTAGATACCTATATACTAAGTCAAGTATTGTAAATATATACACTAATAAAAATTAATAATAAAGAAAGTTAACATAGTGATTCTCAGTTGGGTACAATATTATTCCTTCCCCTCTACCCAATGACATGGAATTTTCTGGAAGAGGTTGAGGTTGTCATAACTGGAGAGTACTACTAGTATAAAGAGATAGAGTGTAGAAATGAGAAACACTGACATTGCACGGGACAACTTGCACAACAAAGTAGTATCTGTCCAAAAGTGGGCTGCTGAAATTTAGAAACTACCACAAAAAGTATTGGGGATTTAAATATTTACTTTTAGACAACTTTTCCTCCAAAGAAATTAAAGTGCCTTGAGAAAACGTAAATGAAATAGAATATAATACATGTATCACATAAGGAAAAATATCAAGCCCAGTTTTATATCAAGAAAATTGAGAGGGTGGGGATGTACTCAGTGAGCAGTGAGCCCTCTCTTGTTAAATAACAAATTGTCCCTGCTTAACCTCTGGGAAACCACATATTGCATGCTAATTTTTTACCTAGCTAAATGGGGGAAATGCCTTCTACTCTTGCTATACTTAGTTTACAACCTTCACACTTTAAAATGCAATATGATAGATTTATTTTTAAATGCTCTGAGTTTGCTTTTCAATTTAATGATTTGTTACATTATTTACAGGCTAATTTAGTGAACCTGCATAAGATTAATTGCATAGCCTTTTTCGGGACACGTGACAAATCATTAAAAAGTGATACAACCAGGCAACTGCAAAATAAATGACTTTTACCATGAATGAAATCCCCAGTACCACTTATAAGTGCACATTTTGGTGAGGTTTGTTAGAAGTTGTAATGCAATACTAACTTAAAATTAAACATGGAATTATACAATATTTGAAAGTGATATAACTGGATAATTCCATAGACCAGAAAAGTAATGAGTTTACACTTGTGAGTAGGAGAAACTTTAATACAAAATTCAAAATAATCAGACTTCTAGTTAGATTTCCTTTAAAAACTCATCAATAAAAATTTCTTAGGTGAATTTATTCATTTTTCAATATGAAAATAATAAATTTCTAACATCTGTGCTTTTTGTCCAACTTGAGTTTCTGCATTTAGCTAATAATATAACCAGGTTAGTATTAATTGAAGGTTTAGTAATGAAGTTAGACTCTAAGATGAATTACTAAGGTGTGCTGTTTGTGACATAAGGTTAGAAAATCTTGTTTTCTATTAGGGAATGCTTTGTGGGTATCTTTCCAGCATGTTTGACAATAGATTATTATGCTAGGGTAAGAAAGAGAATAATATGCATTAACCTGTATGTTTTTAAAAGCCAATGCTGCATAATTGCTTTTATGTTCAAATATATTAGAGGTCATGCATTTAACACACATTTGCTCAAATATTTACTGTCTTCTGATGCATATAAAGTAGTGGACCAACCACTGTGACATGTTCAATGCTGAGGAACTTAACCAAGATTCCAGACTTTTAGTACTAAAACCAGTATAGTACTAGGGAGACAAAAACAACTGGTCACTGTAGTTTGAGGTTTCTTAGTATCAGGTGTTAGGGATTCCAGGAGACATGATAACTGAAAGAAATTTTGAGACAAAACCTAAAGCAAATTAGGTGTAACGCATCCCTAGGCTTTGATTAAATAAGTGCACAAGGAAAAGGACCAAAAAGATTCTATAAAAGTATGAAAGAGGGAGAAATCATTGGCTGCCTAAGCAAGGAGAAAGTCATCCCTTATGTGAACCAAAATTTGAAGGACTACTAATAATAGATTGACATTTGCAAATGCAGGAAAAGATGAGACCTTAATAGGAGAACTCTGAGTTTCTCACTCATGAATATGGAGAATATCATTACTAAGTGCCACGAAATATTAAATAGTGTTTGTATCTTCCCTATTCACCCACTAGATCTGGCAGTGTGAAATTCTGAGTCTTCATCAAAGTAAAAATGACCATTAAAGGTAAATATTTTGAATCCATTTAAAACATGGAAGCAGCATGACAGCACAGCTAAAGACACTAATGAAAGAGAATGTCCAGAACTGCTTCAGAAAACGGCAAGAATCACGGAACAAGTGTGTTTGAAGGGAGGAGGAATATTTAGAAGAGAATTCATAACACTGCCTTTTACTGTAATAAATTATTGTTTAATTTAAGCATTAAATACACTTTTTGATCATATCTCATATTTTTTTTCTTGTGAGTTTTGGCAGCTCATGTTTTTCAAGGAATTGGTTCATTTCATCTATGTTATCAAATTTTTGCATGTAAAATCATTCATAAAATTTTATGTTTTAATGTCTATAGGGTCTGTAGTATTCTCCTATTCTCAATTTCATAGATTTTTTCCTAATTATTATTTCTTTTCTTCTACTTAATTTGGATTTATTTTGTCTTTTTCTTTAGTTTCCTAAAATAGAAATTTAGATTATTGATTGCATCTTTGTTTTGTTTTCTTTTCTAATACACACGGCAAACTGGTGTAAACTGTTGACAGATATAAAACAGCTTCAGTGAAGGAGTAAGAAACTTTTTAACATACATGACCAATGTAATTGAGAATTCAAGGCAAAAAAGAAGAAAGGGAAAGTGAACATCAACCTAAACATCTCACATAAATATTAACCCTAAGCAGATAACGTACTTTAGTGTAAGAAACTACAAAACTTAATTTAAAAAAGTAGCCATTGCTCATTTCTTGTTATCCAACTTGAAGACCTGTAATGCTATTCTCTTTTATCTGGTTTTATACTACTTTGTTTTGTTTGAGTTTATTGTCTGTAAATGTATGAACAACCATTTTAAAGAAAGCAAGATACACTAGGGTAACCATTGTTAATCTCCTGTTGTTATGTTTTGAAAACCTGTATAACTTGCAGTGTTCTGCTTTGAAATGCTGTATTATGTTAGACTCTATTCTGTTTTCTTTTGCTTTTTTCATTCTGTTTTGTTTTGTTTTGTCCTATTTTCTTTAAAATAAAATTAAAAAAAAGATCTAAAATCTACAGGCATGCATAGACTTCTCAGACTTGACACTAATAGCACAATTAATAAAAGGAGAAATTGATTTACTGTGTCTATGAAAATATAAAAATTTTGCTTTCTGAAGGACCTTATGAAGATGATAAGAAACTATGAAATAGGAGAAAATAAATGCAAGCTTCATATCCAACAAAAAACTTGTTTCTATGATAAGGAAAGAATACTCAAAATACAGTAAGAAAATATTCAAATGAAAAACTGTCATGAAGACAATTGAATGAAGAAGGTATATAAGTACACACATGAAGAATGTTCAGAGTAATTACACAATTAGTCATTAGGGAAATACAAGTGCAAACTTCAATGAGATGTCATTAAATATCTTCTAAAGGTGCTAAAATAAAAAAAGAGAATACTATGTACTAAAAGGCTGCAGATAAACTACATTATGTACACACTGTTAATTTCAATGTAAAATTGAAGAGTTACTCTAAGCAAACAATTGGGCAGTTTGGAAACTTTCTTATAAGCTACTACTACATGAGTCAACAAAAGCACTGCTGAGCGTTTTCCTCAAAGAAACAAATGTTTATATTCACACAAAAAGCTGTGCAGGAATGTGTACAGCAACATTCATCACACGTAACAGCCAACAACTGTACACATCTCATACATCCTTTGATGACAAATTTGTTAAATAAACTGTGGGACCATATAACATAGAATAACAGTCAATAAGATTAAAGTGATATTTGCATACTGAGAAATATGATATAGTACCACATTGGCATATATAACTTTTTGTGCCTCTATAGTCTACTTAGTAAATGTAAGTAAAGAGAAAACCAGAAAGCTATTGATATACTCAACAATTTACATAAACTGAAACCGTGAAATAATAAACAGAAAGATTACATTTTGTGTGATTTCCTTTATGTATTATTCTTGAAATGACAACACTAGAGAAGTGAAAAAGATGAAAGCATGAGTGTGTTGTGTGTAGACTGATTGATATTGATTGATTTTACAATACTGGTAATTGAACCCAGGGTTTTTACACTGAGCTACATCTCCGGCTCATTTTTAAAAATTTTCAAGAAAGGTTCTCCTAACATGCCCAGGTGGACTTCAACCTGCCACTTCTGCCTCCCTAAGTGCCCGGATTATAGGCTTCCTCAACCAGGTAGAGGGGTTGAGGGAAACAGAAAAGATCACCGTAGCAATAGAACTGTTTGTATGTTGATGCCTGTGGTAGGTACATGAAACTATCCATTTGTTAAAATTACACAGAATCAAACACAAATACACACATGCGTAAGTAGATAAAACTGGAAAAAATATAAATAGTATGGAAAGATTAAGTCTGTGTCTATGTTTTAGTTTTGCGATCATAGGAAAAACTAAAGAATACATGTGACCTCTATTACTTCTTAACACAGCATATGAATCTTTAATTTTCTCAAAATAAAATGTGTATTTAAAATAACACCACATTAAAAACCTTTTAAGTGTGTTACAGTATGTTAATCATCAAATAAACATTTCATCATAAAACAATGAAGTGAATGTAAAGAATCACTGGATTTAAGCATAAGATGTTGAAAGGGGAAACAGATTTAATTCTGGAAATACAATAGAACATCTTTAAGTTTTTTCTTCAAGAGAAAATGAAAAAATATCAAAATTTTCAAAAGGAAGGAGTAATTACACTAATGATCTATATGACTTC
>RJWT010021748.1:0-17470 GCA_004365215.1 Cuniculus paca | reverse complement strand
GCCTAGGGCTTTGTCCTGTGTTGCTCAGGTAGTGACAAGTGAGAGGTGAGAGGGGTGTCAGTTGGGGTTGTTCACGGGGCCCCACCCTGAGGTGCCCCTCAGCGTGGTGCCCAGCTTGCTGAGTGGCCCACTGGGCGGAAGGAGCTTTGGAGGTGGTGGGGAGGCACCAAGGCCAGGGCTGCCAGAAGAGCCGGGAGCTCCCTGTGTGAGGGGCACCACTCTGTGTGTGGGCCAGCACAGGGCCTGCTCTGGCAGTGACACACTGGGAAGACTCGCGTGTAACTCCATGATCAATGAAACAGTCTCTGAGACACGGGAAGAGATGAGAACAACCCCTACCCTGAATATGCACGGGATGTCCCGGCGGGTGGCATGGATGACGTCGGAGGCCAGCACTGAGCTCACTGAGAACTCTTCATCCCTGGGAAGACAGACACACTCAGAGCCTGGAGGCACACGCAGGTCTGCCCCATGCCCCGTTCTCCACACTCCTCCGAGGACAGACCCGGCACCAACTACTGCTGGACTGGAGCCGCGTGCACGGACCAAGCCAGCCAGCCACATCAGCCTGCTGAGGAGGTCCGGCAGCGACGGGAGGCGGAGGGCAAGCCAGCACTGACTCTCCGTCCCGCAGCGCTGCCTTGGCCCGGCCTTGGCACAGCCAGCCACTGGCTGAGCCCTGTGAGGTGAGGCAGAGGTGGAGATGCAGGCATGTGGCACGCTGCCTCCAGCATGCTGAGGACGCCGAGCTCTGCTCTGACCACAGGCAGTGTTCTCCTTCACTTGGAGCCCAGGGCTGGGGCACACGTGTCCTGGGACACAGCTGATCCCGACCCTCACTCCTGCGGCCGTCCTCGGGCACCTGCCCTGAGAACTGACACTGGAGCCAGGGGCACCAGGCCAAGCTTGAGTGAGAACAGGGCCCAAGTGTGCTCACGGTGCCCCCGGGCCACAGCTGGCAGACGGCGGGGCGTGAACAGGGAGAGAAGTGGGAAGGACAGCTCTCTGTGAGCACTGGACGCCAGGGTAGCAGTGTCATACGGCACAGCTTAAGCCACACAAGGCCCAAACTCTTCACGAGCGCCTGATGAGCACCTAAAAGGCACGATGACTGGCATGGGGGCATGGCTGTGATGCCAGCACTGTGGGAGGCTGAGGCAGGAGGATCCCAAGTTTGAGCACAGCTGTGGGAACTCAATCACTTACTGAGCCCTGTCTCAAAAAAACAGGCACAGACTACTGCAGGATACACCACTTCTGAGACATTTTTGCTGTTTTTGCAAACAACTTTATGTAAAATGCCTATTTGGCAAAAATTTCAATACAAAACTATCCAAAGCAAGAACATTATAGTCAGGTCGAGGATACAGCTCAGCAGAGCAAGCACCTGCCTGGCAAGCATGAGGTCATGAGTTCAATTACTAGAATGGGGAAGGAAAAAAGAAAAACAAAACACTAGAGTCAATTGTTTATTATTTTCTTAAATAGTCTATACTTTAACAGCTAATATTTTTTTTTGTTTGTTTTGTTTTTTGTCTTTTTGAGACAGAATTTCACTATACACTTCTGGAAGATCTTGAACTAATTTTGTAGCCCACACTGGCCTCAAACTTGCAGAGATCCTCTTGCCTCAGCCTCCTGAGTGGTAGGATTATAGGCGTGTAGCACCATACCTGGCCCTGTACTTATCTTTGAACCAGTGCAATACTTCAACATGTAAATGATGTTAATGATTATCCAACAAACTCACTTTGACTAAAAACAAGTGAGTGGAACCCAATTCACAGACAGGACAGTGCTGTGCGGAACAGACCTGAGGTCCAAGACTTGGCTGGCGATGACGCCGGGCTGGGTGGATTTGCCCTCAGGCACGTCATACAGAAAGAGTTTGCAGTCGCAGACCACGGCATAGGCCCTTTGCCATCCTTTCTTCACCCCAGTGGGCTTGGGGACCTACAGGTGAACAGTGACCATGTTCCGAGGGGCCAGGGAGGATGCTAGGAACACACTGGGGTCCCTAGGCTTTGCTCTGGGTCTGCTTCCACCTGCCATGTGACTGACCTGGCTCCCCAGGCCAGTGGCTGAGGCTGTCTGGACACATGTGGGGACCCTGTGGGGGAGGGGCCCTGCGCGTGGGCACCAAGCAGACATCCACCTTCATGGCACACGCACACGCGTGCGCATGCATGCACGCACACACACACACACACACGTGTCCTGGGAGACCAGCCAGGCTCAATGGTCTGCAGTGCCCTGAGCTTTGGAGTCCTGACTGTCCACTGGCCAGGGGCTCAGGCCCCAGAGGGAATCTCAGGGCTCCCTAGCAGCGGCTGTCCTGTGCTGGCTGGGGACCGGCCACTTCCCACCACAGCAGGTGGCTGCTGGTCACTGCACCCCAGAGACACTACAGGCTCTGCCCCCTACCTTGACGTAGCCTTTGTAGGCCGTCCCTATGCCTCTCTGCACATCCACGCCGAGGGGCCTCTTGGACTGCTCAGGAGGGATGGGGCACACCTGGGGGGCGCTGTCCTTGCAGGACACATGGCAGGCAAATGAGCACACTAGGAAAGAGGAAGAGCTTCTCACAGCCCTGCTGCAGAGCAGGTGCTGCAGGCTGCACTCCGCCAGGAAAGGCCCAAGCGTCCCACTCAGTCAAGATGAGCTTTCAACACGCAATGGGCCCTTCAGGGACGGAATGCACGGATGCCACTGCTGCTGTCCAAACAGGCATTCACTGCCACGCTGACGTCAGTTACTGGGCAGTGGGTACAGGCACACGCTGGGGTCCCAGCAGTCAAGCAATGGGCACAGGAGTTGAAACAGCGAAAGGAAACGCCCATGAAGGGAAAGCACGAGAGCTGTTCGCACAGAGCCTTCTACCCGCTGGCCACGGTCAGGAGTGGCAACACGGGGCACCAGCCGGACTGCCACACACCACCACACAGTGGCTGCAGGCTGCTCATTCCCCTACTGCAGTCACGCTGAATGGGCTCGGTGAGGAGAACAACGGCACGTCACCAAGCCCCAGCAAGGGCAGGAACACAAGGTGACAACTTCAAAAGGTACCGACCAACAGCAAAGATGCAAAAAATCCCTTATCGTTTCCAGACAACCTGAGAAGAGAAGACTTCACAGTTCAATGTCTTCATCTTTCCTGACTTTCTAGATGCTGCATCTAGAATATTCTCAGCAGATGATCAGACCCCCCAAGCCCCCCGCCCAGGCAAGGACTGCTCCCCTGTGGCTGGCGCAGAGGTGGTACGGCAAGGTCATTCACTCTGTCCTTGGCAGGACAGCACTCACCCTCACAGGCGTAGCCCTGCCGGATCAGCCCAACCATCAGGGAGGTACAGTGGCTGCACTGGGTGGGGCTGGAGAAGGACTTGATGCTGAACTGGTGAGCTTTCGGCTGCGGAGAACAGCGAGAGAAACGAGGTCAGGCACCCAGAGCGGGCAGATCTGCTGGTGGCTGATCTACAAGCCACGCCACCTTTCAGAGCGGACAGTGTGCCTTCTCCACGAGGAATGCAATGTGAGGCTGGCTGAAAAGGCGGGGTGTCCTAGGCACGGGACAGCACTTCCAACAGCCCTGACACAGCCACAACAGGCCCTCCTGCTCAGGAAGACACAGCCGTGGGTGAGACCACATGGGATCTGTGCCCATGGAGGGGAGCGGCCCTTCCGGAGACAGGTTCACAGCAGAAGGGCCTCTGGCCTTGGTCCCTGACTCAGTGAGAACCCAAGTGGGAAGCCAAACGGTAACTGCTGCCCAACAGGACAGAGCTTTCTGTCTCCAGCGGGAGCCAGAGGCACACAGAGCAGGAGCTGCCGAGGCACCCAGGTGAATGTGTGCTGGGCCTGAAGCTCTAGGCCTGGACACAGCAGCAACTTTCAATCTGTAGTGACGATTATATGAGAAAGGGGATCGACCTGCAGGACCCCAAGGTCAGAACTAAGAACAAGGCAGAGCCAGGCACCAAGACACAAGGCAACTGGACACACTTACAGAAAGGCCAAGGTTCTAACTGCACCTTTAGCAAAACTCTCGCCCACAGACCACGGGGCTCTCCAAGCACAGACAGACGGGATGCAATGTGGGTGAGGCTGCCGTGGAGGCAGGAGCACAGCCAGGGAGGGGACAGTGCAGCTGAAGCCATGTGTGGAGGGCCTCACCGTGTGCACGCAACACAACACGCCTGATTTATTTACACGAGACAGCCCCTGGGCTGGGAGCAAAGCCTACCTTGGGCCCGGCCAGGGCTAAGGCCTGCGTGGTGGGCAGTGGCACGGTGGGCGGCCTCTGCGGGGGCCGAGCCATGTCCTGGGAGAAAGTGGGGACAAGTGAGCACTGCTTGCCTCCCACTGCTGGCGGCTGCCGGCCCTGCCTTGGGCTGGCGCTGCTCTCCAGTGTATTCATCAGTGATAGTCTTGCTTGTCCAGCTGACTGCTAACAGGAACTGAGAACAGCAGCTGGGCCTAGAGCCCAGAGGGGCTCCTGCCACAAGCCGCAAGGCAGGGACTGGGAAGCCCGGCCCCGGTGTCAGAGCACCTGCTGGTCACCAACAGCACCTGTGTCACAAGCCATGGATGGACCCAAGGACCCTGGGGGCACCACTGGACAACATGCTCTCACCTCCTGCTCCTCTGTGCCAGCGGCCACAGAAACTGATGGGGACACTTCCGGCTTTGGGGCATGCGTTTCTTGGTCACTTGATGAGCTGGTCTGTGAAAAGGAAGATAAACACAACCTTCTTTATCTGAAAAGCACATTTCAGCGGGGCCGGGGCCGGGGTCTAGTACTTCCCATTCCTGTGTCCCAGGCACCCCAGGTCGCAGCTTGGCTTCCCACTCAGCTGTCCTGCCACCCCCAGGGTCACTGCCCATGGCATTCAAGGCTACAATGGAGGTGACAGGCTGTCTGGCTGCCCTCTAGCATGAGGCCCTCCCCACCTGCCGCTTCCTCGCCCGCAGCCATGCCAAACAGAAATGTCAACCGTCTGACTTATTCATAAGTAACTGTATCTAGATCTAAGCCTTCACACCAACAACCCAGTTGCTTCTTATCCACATCTTGGGAACCTCAAGAAGCAATGCCAACATCTCCATGAGCCCGTGACCTGGCTCAGGCACTCCCTGCAAGCCAGCGTCACTCATAAAAACACAGCAGCTCCAAAGTGACCTGATGGTCATCCACCTGAGGCAAAGGCCACACTCTCAAACCACAAGGCCACCCTGCTTGCTCATCAAAGGCTGTCCCTGTTCACACAGCCCTTGTTGCCACATGGAGGGCATGGCAGGGTCAGCCCTGGAAGTGTCAGCACAGGAAGCAGCACTCCCGTGGGGTGAGCCTGCAGCTGGACTCGACTCCATACAGACCCCAGAAACCCTGATCCAATGGCACCTTCCCACAGCGGCACTCGGCGGGTCCATGCGAATGGGGAGTAGCACGCACACGACTGCAAATCCATGCCCCACAGACTCACAAAGGCAAGGCCGGATCAGTTAGCTGGTTGTCAGCTAAACAGTAAGCACGGATCCCCCACAAACAAGGGATGTTAATGGAGTTAGAACCCTAGACGGTAAATGAGGAGCAAGGCTATTGAGTAATTTAATTTTAGCCATGTAAAACTCCACTAGTTTCATTGAGCTGGTTAACTGATCAGATGGATGTAAATTCAGGAAGAGGACGCCAGAGCAGACGCAGGCGAGGAGGAGAAGGAGTCCCTGGCGTGACAGACCGGAGGAACGACGCGGTCACTCCCACTGTGCACACTGCCCGCCCACCCACCCAGAGCGCAGGCTCGAGGGCGAGCTTCAGAGCCACTCCCACCAGGTCATAGAGGGAGAGGTCTGAGGGTGGGCGTCGGCTGCGGCTTGCTCACCAATGGCCACTGCTGGCAGAAAGTCCTCGCCACTGAGCTCTGCACTGTGTCCACTTTACAGAGCAGCCACTGCTTTCCTTGCCCCCTCCATGTGGCCAAGTCAGCCTTTGGGCCTTGGAAACTGCTTTTATCAGTGAGTGCTGGGGACTGAACTCAAGGCCTTTGCATGAGCTACATCCCCAGTCCTTTGTTTACTTTGAGACAGGATCCCACAAAGTAACAAAATGCCCAGGCTGGCCTTGAAGATGCAGTTCTCCTGCCTCAGCCTCTCAAGAGTGCTGGGATTACAGCCACGTGCCCCATACCTGGTATTACCGCTTCCTCTCTGTGATGGAGACTGGCACAAGGACCAGAGAAGGGCACCACTCACACAGCACCAGGTTTATCAAAGACCAGTGCACCAAGATCCATTAAACACAGTGCTTCTTAAGGGAAAGAGAACTGCCAGTTTGACAGGGACAAGCACTGCGTCAGGCGACACGCGCCCAGAACGGCTGGAGAAAGCTCCTCAGGGACAGACACAGACACCCACACGGTCACCACTCCCTACTTAAACAGGAGTGGCCTGGCTGACAGCACCCACACGGACAATGAGAGACAGCGCACAGAGGGGTGCGGCATCTCCCACGCGGAAGCGGCGCCATGTCCACCCTGCACGAGCGGACGGGACACGGTGGGCAAACCTAGTGCAGGGTGTTCACCAGTGTCACGGAGAGGGACCAGGGAAACCTGACAGCTCGCTGCAGTCCATGGCGCCTGCGGCTCCTGCCCCGGGGAGACCTAGCCGTCAAGGACGCTGCTGGGGCTGAGTGTGGCGAATGGCGCAGACCGCGGCACACAGGAGCATGTCCTTGATCTCGGCAGACACTCACTCAAGTATTTCAGGGTCAGCAATGCCTGGGAGTCACTGTCCCAGGGGACTCGGCCCCACTCCATAGCTGCTTTCTGGGGCAGCACCGCCACAAGGCAGGCAGCACCTACTCAAGTGGTCCAGGTCACCAGGTGTGGTCTGGGAAAGCTGCTGCACACCAAACCATTCTCACAAACCCCCTCCTTACCAGTCAGAGACCCCCGCGATCTCGCCACACGGAGGTCATGGAAATGGCAACGTGACTGATTATTATTTGTCGCAGTGTGAGAATTTTTGTAAAGTTACCCAAAATTTCTCACTGCTACACAGCCTGAGGCCACGGTGGATGTCCACCCTAGAGGTGCTCAGCATTTCCTGCACCCGCTTCCCCGTCTGAGTGACAATTCCTCAGGGTCTCCAGCCTCACGGGTGAAATCCCAGGTCACTTCTGCAGCTGGCATGTTTGCAGCCCCACCACATCATATTCTACTCTAACTTGTCATAAATCCATCTGTCACTTTTAAAAAGCAATTACTCACTCTAAACGTCAGATCATGTGCAAGAGGTGTGGCGTTGAAGTACTCAAAGATGGAGTCCTGAAAATCTGGAAGTTTGAGCCCTGCAAGAAAGAATGGTCAAAGCAGAACATTTAAAAGACAGATCTTATTGTTAAGTAAGAACCCTCAACATCGACCACATCAGGACAGCTCCGTCTGAACACCTGATACATGTGACGAGCCCTCCGTACAGACGCCATGGGGCCGTCCCCAGAGCGAGCCCAAGAGCCGGCAGGTCCACCTGGATACACCTGATCTCCCAGGAAACTCCAGCCAGGAGGTGACAGGAGGCGGCAGGGGCAAGGGCCATCAGTGACCACAACTGAGGCACTGAATACAGACAGGGAAGAGCCCCCAGAGACACCCAGCAGCCAGTGACCTTGTGTGTGACCATCGTCACTCAGAGGAAGGTGACTGGGACAAACTGTGAGTGTATTCCAAATGGACTGGTCATCTGAAGTCACAATATACCTATGTACAAGACAGACAACTATACTACTAATCTCGGTTAGTTTATCAAAAAGAACAGTTGGTGCTTTCATTGTTTGTTTGATCACTTTTTTCATGCCAGATCTTGGAACCTGAACAACTACTTCTAAAAAACAATATACAATATATTAACTAGAGCAAATTTCCTATTTTTCTTTTTGAAATGCTGTATTGTTTCTGTCCTTTTTTCTGTTTTGCTTTAAAAAAAAGAAAGTCAGGACAGTGAGGTAGTACACATCTGAATTCCAGCTATCAGGCAGCTGAGACAGGAGGGTCACAAGTCTGATGCCTGCCTGGGCAACACGGCAAGACCCTGTCTTCCTGGGAAAAGTGTGAAATGCTCCAAATATTCAGAGAGAATGTGTAATCCCTTGACTGGTGGGAGGTCAGGAATTATTTTCCTAGTTATGACTCAAGAGGGATAAGACTGATAAATCTGACAGGTGAAAGTTTTAAAAAGCAGCTAGGTGTGGTGGCACACACCTGCAATCCTAGTATTCTCGGAGGCTGAGGCAGGAGAAGCACAAGTTTGAGCCTAGCCTGAGCAACTTAGTGAGACTCTGTCTCAGGAAAAAAAAAAATAATCAAGGATGTAGCTTCGTGCAACGGTACTCAATTCAATCTTGAGTACTGCAAAAGCTAACCAACTAAATAAAGCTTTTTCCTGACAAAAACCCAACATAAGTAAGAAGTCAATGTCACAAAAGGCTTCCACTTGCAACACATAAAAAGCTTCTAAACTTAACACAATTAATAAGTTGGATTTTAAGAAATGAGCAAAAGAATGCAAATTAAACTTATACTAAGATGGTATCTTTCACTTGATCAGGACGGCAAGCCCCTAATTTTGTGTGACATGTGCACCATGTGGGGTCTGAGCAGGCACCCTTGTGATATGTGAGCACACATGTCCTTTGACCTGGCAGCCAAAGTCTGGAAATCTACCCCTGAACACAGGGACAAGGACACGAAAAGGATAAGCTGCTCGCTGCAGTGTTTTCTATGACGGGTCAGCTGCAACGGCCCAGCACCTGTCCTCTGGCTGCATGCCCCCCAGCAGACATTGTGCAGCTTGAGGGGAGCTGGGGCAGCCTCTGGGGACAACTCACTGCCTTCTGTGTGGCAGGGACATGAGCACATCTCTATACACAGGTACATTTGTTTTGCTTTCAAACGAAATAAAGCAAGAAGCAATCAAACACTGTAGGGGAAGGCACTGAATGTACTGCATCATAATTAAAGACTTTGATGTTAGGTAGGTACTTCATTTAACTATTAAAAAGACATTACTAAAGAGAAAGCAAAAGAAAACAAAGTCACCCACTTAAAAAAAGCTGATACTTAAATAACTCAAAACCTTATGACTTCAACTTACCAGTCTCTGCTCTAAACTTTTCTTCCATCTTTTTCTTCAGAATTTCCATTTCTTCTAATAGTTCCCTGTTTTTGGCTTCGGAATCCTTCAGTTTACTAAAATGAAAAGGTGGACAGCATTAAGTGCGCTAAGAGGCCCAGGCGTGGGGACGTGGTGGGTGGGGAGCAAGGCCCCTTCCTCGCTGGCCGCTCGGGACAGTGCCGATGCTTCAGGATGACAAAAGCCACAGTGGCGGCTCAGGAAGGCGCATCTGAGGAGGCCCAGGCTGAGTTTCTGACACTCCAGATGTGTCTCTGTCCTCCAGGGACACATGGCCCAGATCTCACAGCTGTCAGGCCACTGTCCAAGCTTGGGGGCCCTGCGATTTCACCATTTGGTGGAGGGGACAAGATGCCAACCTGCCACAGGTAACAGTGGCCAGCAGTGAGCAGGGCAGATGGGGCTCGGCCACTTATTCGTGGGGTGACAAATTACTTCATCCGTGTACACCTGCCCCTTGGTCTCAGTGTCCGTAACATGGGGACAAGAGTGTCTGCTGTGCAGAGGTGTGTGAGGCAAGTGTCAACTAACAGCACAAAGTCCTCAGAGCAGTTATAGCCACAGAGGAAGTAAAATTAAGTGGCAGTAATACTTTTAGCCAGAATCTAGCAAATCTGGGGACACAGAGTCTCGCCAGAGACCTGTCACCCCACAGCAGAGGTGGCCACATCTCTCCACAACAGCAGGGCTGGCATGCAGGGGCCCACAGCTCACTGCTGGGAAACAGCCCGTGGGAGCAGCAGGCTCAGTGTGCGTATGGTGGACCCACTGTGCGTGTGGGTCTTTCCCCTGCTTCCAACTGGGGAAAACTTCAAATGGCACAGCACCTTCAGTCTCTAACACACTACCTTGAGCTTGGAAAGGAAAATTCTGAGCTGACAAACTTAGCAGCCAGAGGCACCAATCAGATGTGCAGTTGAGCATCTTGTCACCAATACTGCCAGGGACACAAGGCAAGAGCCACTGACCGCCAGACACTACACCGCCTGGCTGCTGCCCAAGGACACACCCGCCCCTGCAGGAAGGCGCTCCCAGACTCTCCTGTGCACCCCTCAGAGCCCTCCTGCTCAGCTCAGTTTCCTTTGCTATGTGACCTGTGGAGCTCGCCTGTCTCCAGGCAGGATAAGGGTGGGCAGCTCGGGGCGGGCCACGGCACCTCTCAAAGGTGAGGCTGGCATCCTTGACCTTCCTCAGCTCCTCCTGTACCAGCTGCTTGGCTCTGATCTCGGCCTCCAGAGCGGACTGCAGCTCGAGCCGCGCGGACATGTCCAGCTTCTGGCTGCGGCGCACCTTCCACAGTGGGTCCTGGGCGGGGAGAACAGCGGAGAGGCACTCAGGCCACCTGCTTCTCAGACACATCCGCCTTTGCTTCCAACCTGGGACCTTTACTGTTAGGGCCAGCAGACCTAACGACAGTTCTGAAATTTTGTAACTTTTACTCCTAGAATTTTAAAAAATTAGACTAAAACTGACTCTACGGTGTGATTTCTGTGGTGTCACAGATGTCCCAGGGCCCCCGTCCCTGCGCCTTGTCCTAACAGTGGAGTCTTTAACGGTGCGCACCTGTGAGGATAGACAGACGCGAGGGGACAGGAAGAGTGAGGCGACCTGGAGGGTGCAGGGCACCAGCTCTCTGTCACTCTCTTCCCTTCCTCCCTGAGCTGTACCCCGACCACCAGCTCTCAAGAGGCAGCAAAGTCTAGAAACACTGTCTCGTGGACTTCATTTTAAGCTTTCTTGAACACAGGTGAGGAATTTTCATTTTCCACCCATGACCATGAGAAAGCTGATGAGAATGACGTTTCACGTGTCCGCCAGAAGCACCTGAGGGGTAGACAGCAGCCCAGCACTTGTGGGACAGTGGTGATAACCGCAGGAGCAAAGTCCCAGCGAATCTTGAGACAACGGCATCTCCCCTTTCCTTGGAACGATCTGAGTACTTAATGTACCACACTTGTACTTGGAAGAAAACCATTAACAAATGCCTTCGCAGTGACAACGCAGACTGCAGGACAAAGCTTACCAGGGTTCTTGATCCCAGACTAGAGCTCCTCAAAGTCTCAAGCTCTTCAGTCATCTTGGAAGCAAGGGCTTGGAGGTAACCTCGGGCGTCTTTCTCGTCGCTGACCCTGGGAAGAGACAGACACCCTGTCTCAGGAGGCACAGCACCTGTGCAAGGAGCCACCTGAGATGAGCACTTTGGCACACGGCCTGCACAGCCAGAGCAGCAAGGCTCCGTGGCAGCTGGCACCGTGCTGAGCTCCCTCCAAGCATCACAGTAACCGTACTGTCTCTCTGGAAGAGTTCCACCTGCTTGCTTTTGGTGGGCACGGTGCTCAACCAAGTGCTCAGAGAGCTAGTCACTGTTATGGCTTACATCCAGATGTCCCCCTGAAACCTTAGCCATCGCAGGCAGGACCTCTGCACAGTTAACTGACTACAGGGCTCAGAGCTGGTTTGATGTTAGGGGATGGGACCTGGCCAGGAAGGTTTCTGTCCCTCCCTGCCCCCCTTTGCACGCCTGACTTCTGCCCACCCTGCTGTGGGGGGCTCTGCACACGTCACCCTGAGTTGGAGCCAGCTGACTGTGGACTAGAACACGAGCCAAAATCCACCTGCTCTCTCTTAAATGCAGGTGCTGGCACTGAGCGCCAGCATGAGACGGTGACTGAGACCGTAGTGTCTTCCCCGACACAGGTCAGTGATGAAGACTGGACGGAGCTGCTGGCCAGCCCTTGGGGCTCAGGGCAGACAAGATCGAGGCTGGGGCGGGGCCACAACAGGCGCAGCCAGAGACAGGCGTGGGGCTGGCGTACCACTGGATGATCTCCGCAATCTGCGCTTCCCAGTGCGCCACCGACTCCTTCTTGGCTGCCAGATCCTGCAGTTCATCCTCCAGCTGTCTGTTCTGGGCCGTGAGTGTATCCACAAAGGAACAAAGCTGAAATTAAACGAGCCCACATCGCTTGTTCATTAGCACCCTTGAACCACGGCAGTGCCACGCAAGCTGGCAGCTCTCCTGCAGATTTGGGACATTTTCTGTCGTCACTGGAATTTTTCTACACTAAGTTCAGGGTAGAGACTTTCTGCTTATCCCTAACTAAAGTTTCAATTCAAAAGTAATTCAAAAAATGACAGTGCTGGTGATTTCAAGTAACATACCTTTTAACTGAATCAAAATTCACTCGAAAAACGACACATCACTTCACTTAAAATCTAAAATACTTGAAACAGACACTAAACTTCCCAGAGAGGTAAGAATGAAAATGTGTAACTCACACAAAGCACTAACTCAGACACTCCCCATTACCTTTTCGTTTTCCGCAGTCAGTTTCTTGTTTTCGTCGAACAGCAGGGCTCTCTCCCGTTCGTATTTATCTTTTATAGTACCTACGGCCTCCTCCAACTCGCTGTGCCTGCCGGGAGGGTACAGAGACCAGTTGCAGAGCCCTGGCCTTGCTCCTGCCCACATTGTGGCCTGGGAACGAGCTTCTGCTTGCTGCCATGGGGAGCTCGTGGGAACTCACCGTTCTCGTTTTGATTTCTCCAGTTTATCTTTCAACATTAAGATTTCTTTCTGCAGGGCCAACTGGTGGCTTTCTGAGTCATGCACCTCCTTCTTCACGTTTTTCACTTCTAGGACATGGGAGGCCTCACGTCGGACCAACTCCTCCTCGTAGAACAGGACTTTTTTCTCAAGCTCTGATTTGATTTTGGAGATCTCCTGCTGGTGCTCCAAAGCAGCCCCTGGCCCCCGGCCTCCCTGCTTCATCTGCAGGCAGAGGTTGAGATAAGATGGGAAGTCTGTGCCCTCCCTCGAGGGCCTACGAACACTGCTGCTTGTGCCCACAGCGGCACCAGCAGGTGACCTGAGCAATGGGCCCATCAACACCAGGCGGGTGCGCTCAGGGGCATGTGTGCCCAGCTCGGCCTTGGCCCCTTGGGCTCCTCCTCGACTAGCCTGACCTTCACTGCTGGTTCATTCACCCACAAGCATCTTCTGCCGGCTGTGTGCACGTCCCTGGTGACGGGGTAACAGGGAGGGCTCTGCTCTCATGGGCAGGGACTGACAGCAAGGTGGAGAAATGGGGTGGTGGCCCAGAGGGCAGTTAGGAAGGCATCTGTGAGACAGTGGTGGGGGAAGCCAGCATCAGGTGAGGAGGATCTGACACTGGGACAGGGAAGGCAGCACAGACAAGAAGGTGGGGAGAGAGGTAACAAGCTGCATCAGTCCAGGGTGGCCGGGCAAGGGGCTGCGGGAAGCTGCTGAGGGCACTGGCTTGGATCGACATGTTTCAACTGGCTGACAAGCTTGCTGTGGCTGCAGTGTGCAGAACAGGCAGAGAGCTAACAAAGGCAGCAGGGCCGGAGCAGGAGGCAGCACAGACAACAGAGAGGAAGGCACGCTTTGGGCCTGTGTGCTGGACACAGCCCGCCGCGTGGAGCCCAGGCTCAGAAGAGGGAAGGTGCTCCCTAGAGCTGCGCCGCATCGACAAGCAGGGCTGAGCCTTCTGCGTCCCTCCCTCCCCAGCCTCCTGCTGCCCTCTGCCCGCCCGCTAACCCCAGACGGATGACTAGCTTCTCCCTGCCACCCTCAGCAGCAGGCTACGTGCTTCAGGGAGCTTTTCTCAGTGGCCTTGGCCCAGCTGAGGAAACCAGCACAGGAAGAAAGTATCTGCAGTGAGCTCCCCTTGGCTTATTTCACAGTGCCCAGAACTCAGGGAGGGAAGGGAGGCCGTGAGGACTGCCCGGGTGGAGGCTGCGCCCTGGCCCTCGCCCCCTCGGCCTGGCTGAGTTGCCCCGACCCGACCCGACCCCCGCACGTCTCGGCAGGCGGAAGCTGCGCGCTACCTTGAGGGCCTCAAGTTCACGCTCCATCTGCCTGCAGAAGCTCTCGCTGTGCTCACGCAGCTTGCGCTCCTTCGAGGCCTCAGCGGCAGCGTCTTCGAGCTGAGCTTCCAGCTGGGGGAGCGCAACTTGGTCAGGACTGCTTAGGGCACCTGCGGGCAACACTGCCCAGAGTGCCCAGGGCACGCACACTCTAGCAGGTCCTGTTTTTTCTGTGCACCTCACCCACACAACATGTCAAACACCAGATGGTAAAGAAAGGTGCAAAATGTAAAGAATGCCTCTTTTCGCAATTGAATTTTGAAAACGTTACTTTTCATTAAAAATATCTATATTAACAGGCATCAGATTTGCTATAACGAAAAGATCCTGGTAGCAGGGGATCCCCCGGGCTGCTCTGGGCCTGGCTCAGGAGTTACGACCAGTACATGGGAGGGCTTCAGTCCTCTAAAAGTCCTTTGGGACCCTGACCACCCTCAAGAGCGTAAAGAGGCACCAAGACCAGAGCTTCAGAACTGTGACTGCAGGCAACTGCAGGACACATGCAGCTGACCTGTCCCCATGTCCCCCTCTGCTAGATGGGCCACGGAGCACACATGCATGGAGCCACATCGTGTTGCGATATGGATATTGTTTAAGCAAGAAGAGTTAATATTAGCCCTATAGGAATCACTTTTCACAATTTCACAGACACAAGCTGCGGATGTAACTCAACGGCAGACGGCTTGCCTAGCATAGGTGAGGCCCTGGGTTCTGACCGCAGCATAACAAAACAAAAAAAAAAAAAAGAGGAAAAAGAGATTATACCCAAGTGCAGTCGATACCACCTGCTGAGCATGTGAACAGTTTACCTCTTTCCTGAGCTTCTCGGATTTGCGCATGTCTTGCCGCATGGAGTCGATCTTCTGCATGGCCACCTCCATCTCCTCCTCCTTGTCCCGCAGCTGCCTCGACACCTTCTGCTTCTGGGAGCGGAGCTCCGCCATGCGCTCGTTGAGCTCCGAAAACTCCTGCAGGGCCCGCTTCCGCTGCTGGTGAGCATCTTTGAGTTCTTTGGTCTGGGATTTTAATCGCTCTGAAACTTCAAGCAATTGCTGAACAAAAAGAATTACACACGTTTTATGTGCACTCAGGAAAGATGCGGAGAGACAGCAGTTCCATCTTTTGCTATCTGCGGAGTTCAAAGTGATGGCAAATGCTGTCACGAATTGCAGTCAAGAGTGCCCAGAATCCACCTTCCTGGGAAAGCTCTGGCTCCGCCCTCTGCAACACATGCAGCCTGCACAAAGCCAGCTGGGCACAGAACATCAGCTCTACACAGCAAAGACTAGCACCGCAGCACGGCACAGCCACGCATACAACCTGTGGCTCCAAAATTCATCTACTCGATCACAGCGATACACAGAGCAAGGATCTGGGCAATAATCTCGGTACTAGATGCAAGCAGAGCCAGGAAAGAACACACACACAGCTGTGTGTCTGGTTGAACTGGTTCTGAAAAATCTTAGGTGATTCTGTGGTACGATCATAGTATCCTCACATAAACTGAGACGGCTCTGCTGTCAACAGGTAATGCACTCTTACAGGACCACCTGTCTACACAGCCTATCATCAACCCAAATATCGTTATGCACCCCAGGACCATGCACGTGCTTATGATTTAAATCAAAGTACCCATCATGAGAATTGAGGGACAGATGCCGACTGTCCCTCTGGGCAGTCACGACTGGGCCTTGCCACTGGCTACATTTATAACCCTCATCTCCCAGCAGCTCCACTGCCATCTGGCTGGTCAGTGTCTGCAGACAGTGGACAATCTGGCTGTTTGGTCACCGTCATGCCACTTGTGTGACACATGGTGACACGGACTGGAGTATGTCAGCTCCCACAGCAGGCAGGGCAGGGCAGGGTAGGGCATTCACCAGGCTGCTCTGGGCTTGGTTCAGGGGAATTACTGTGACTGCATGGCAGCAAGGAGAGGCCACAGGTCCCCACACTGCACCTAGGCAGTGGGATGGCATCGCACATGACCTTGTAACTCAGGCTGCACAGCCTGCATTTTTGAGAGAACTGGTAATCAACTCCATACTCAAGGACTCAGATGTATAAAGGGATGTGTTTTAGAAAATGTGGTCCAGATTATGGTATCAACGCACTGGCACTGAGCATCAAGTCTGATACAGCTCGGAAGTCAAGTCAGTAAAGGTGTCACAGGACACCCCCATTTCAACACCAGCTCTTCAGAGCTACCAGTCATAACCAAGGAGGCCCTCCTGAGAGAAGGGGAAGGAGCCAGGACAGGGCTGTGACGGGGCCGGGGAGAACTCTGGCTCCCGCTCCCTCGGTCGCTGTGGATGACATCACGTTTTGGACCACACCCTTGGTCAGGATGGGGAGGTGCTGCTCGCTCTGCAGGGTGGGGTGTGGGTTGAGGACAACGGCTGCAGAGTGGGGAGGGGGTGGGGGAGGACACGAGGCCTCCCAGGAGCTCATGCTCTGCTGCTGCCTGGGGGCCACGGGTAGCCTGCGCACCAGGGCCTCGGGGCTCTGCAAGGTCCCCCACCTTGTGGAAATCCTCCTTCTCCTGCCGAGCCAGGCGGTACTGTTTCTCCAGGCCTTTTAGCCGGTGCACGGAGTCCTCATGCTCCTGGCGCAACGTCACAGTACCCTCCAGCTGCCGCTCAAGCCGACTCGAATCTGGGCAGGAAAGAAGTAAATTGTGCTTGTGCTCCTTGGCACGCAGGTCTGTGCTGTTAGCAGGCCTAGTGGCAAGGAGGATCCGCTAACTTAGGACACGCTCCTTGTCCACAGGCCTTTCTGTGTTCTCACACACACATCACGTGCTACCTGTAAGGAGCGGGCCCCCAGACTCTATTCTGACTGCTCTCTCCTCAGGGACTGTGAGCCTTGGGGACATGTGCCTGTGTGTCGCAGTCCCTGTGAAATGAGCACCTGGTCCTTTCTCAGTTGCGATGAAGGTTTCAGTGAGACACTGACTCAAGTGTGCCATTCTCTGGACCAGGACAGAGGGCTCAGGTGGGACACGGGAAGAGGACAGTCACAGCGACCGGGGGCTACAAGTGGATGGCGGGGCCAGCCTGGGCAGGGAAGGCTGTGGTCGGGAAGGGACCTGAGTCCTGAGGAAGCTTTCGTGTCCAGGAACCACCAGCAGAAGGCCCCTGGATGTGGAAAGGAGGCCAGTCACGGGTGCAAGAGGCTGGGGAACTGTCAGCGGCCCACAGAGGAAAGGCACGTTCATGGAGAAAACACAGGGAACTGAATGAGGACAGGAGCTCCAGCATTACCAGTCACACAAGGTGGAGTCACCCTGGTAAGGGGCAGCACTCTGAACAGGTGCCGAGCGGGGCCTTTCCTGCTTGCCAGCTGGGGAAAGGGTACAGAAGGACCCTCTCAGGAAAGGACCGTCCGG
>RJWT010021747.1:0-17469 GCA_004365215.1 Cuniculus paca | reverse complement strand
AAAGGATTTTCAAAGGAATATTTTTCTTGGTTCTTTTCACGACTACCTATTTTGCAGTAATTTTAGTACGAAACATTCGAAGTTGTTCCTGACCTTTGCACAGTCTCTCATATTGCTGCACAGCCTCTTCTGCTTTCTGATTACTTAACTGCTCCTATAAAACAAAGGAATATGAATTAAATTCAAATGTAGGTTAAACACTTAATATTTAATAGTGGCTCTTGAAAACAGGGTTTATTAGGTTTGAAATCAAGCTCATATAAGGCTGACTAGCAGTCTCAAGCTTCTGAGTTTTTACCATGGGGAAAATGTCAGGGTAAAAATAATAGTAAGAAAACAAACAAACTGAGCCTGGATATAGCTCAGCAGCGCAGCCACTTGCCTGGCCAGGGCAAGCATCTGAGTTCAATTTCCAGTCTCCTCCTCTCCAAAAAAGGAAAACAAACCAAAAACAGTGTATACTTTTTAATCTAAGTTATGACTCTGCCATTTTACTTTCTCACTAAATTTTAGTTAAGATTTCTCACTTATCACGAAATGCAAAAACAAGAGCAAAAAGACATCTACTTATATACTTGACATAGGATAAACAAAGGAAATCATTATAAGTTCCTTATCAGTAAACTCAAAATGTAGGGGAAAAAAAAAGAGCCCTCCATTCTTTCTATCTAGAAAGTACATCAATCTCTGGTTATGCAAAAAAAAGAAAAAGCAAATGGAAAGTACTTACAGATTTGGAAAAAGTAACAATAGTCTTAATGCGAGACTAAATTATGGGACTGGAGATTCTATACTTTTAATTTTAACCTATCAGGTAAAACTTTACATTCAATCTCTTTTAACCTTAGCACTATCTCCTAACTTCACATATCTTAGAATAAATCATTGTAGAACCTGGAAATCTAGGTCACTGTATTATAGAAGTACGGGCTGTTTTATTAGCATTATATTTCCTTAAAAATTAAAACCATGTGTTTACATCTGAACGTTCATTAATTTGTTCCATTAAAAAGCCAAGGAAGTAATACTGTGATGTTACACACATTTAACTGATGTAAATCAAAATGTAACTATTTGCAAACTAAGGAAACTTTTTTCAAGTGTTGATTTTTAAAAGAATTTATTATAATACCTACTTTATTTATTTTACATTTTACTTTGAAAAAATTTTAATGTGTGCAAAATTTGTAAAGATAGCAAATTAATTTATTTTAAACCTTAACTCAGTTTCTCCTGTTATGTTACCTCATACATTTATCAAAAAACAAAAAATTAACTTTAGTACAATACTATTAATTCCACTACAGACTTCACAATTCACCAATTTTGCCACTGTTGTCCTTTTTCTATCTTGGCATCTCATGAGATAACACTGCACACAGTCATCATTTCTTCTTTAGTCTCCTCAAATCTATAATAGTTCTTCGGTCTTCCCTGTTTTTAATGATCCGGACACTTTATATTAGTCAACTATTAGAGAAAACATCTTCAACTTGTGTTTGTGTGATGTTTAGTCATGAACAGACTGAGGTTATGAATGTGGGGGAAGAATACCACAAAAGGGATGTACACTTTGGTCATATTAAATCAGATAGTATATATGGTATCAAGGTAACTGACTACTGGTGATATTAATTCTTGAGCACTTCCTTTAGGTAGTTATCTGATAGGTTTCTCACTATATGGTTACTATTTTTTTTCCCACATTCTATTCATTAGAAGCCAGTCTCTATGAACTTACTTAATTTTAAATAATTTATTTTTGATCTTAGAAAAGACCCGGGTTGGGGGTGTACCTTAGTGGTACAGCATTTTCGAGCAAGGCCCTGGGTTCAATTCATAGCACCACAGAAAAAAAACAAATGGACAAAAAAGAATTTGCTATTAAAAATTAGTATTTAATTAGATAATAAAATATGTCAACAGAATGCACTGAAGCCATCTTTTAAAATAAAACTGTTACCTTGAGCTGCTGAATAGTTCGCTGTTTCATATCTATTTCCTGAGAACACTGATTTTTCTTTTTCTCTAGCTCATTTATTTTAGTCCTCAGTAATTTCTCCTCATCACGCATTACAGACACCTACAAAGTAAATATTTATAAAACAATTTAAAATATTTTTCCATAATGCTTTTTGTTTAAAACTTAGCCATAGCTAGATGTGGTGGCTCAAGCCTATAATCTCAGCACTTGGGAAATTGAGGCAGGAGGATCATCACGAGTTTCAGGTCAGTCTGAGCTACATAGGGAGTTCAAAGCCAGCCTGAACTAACAGCAAGATCCTGTCTCAAAAAAACCAAAACAAAAATATAAAGTACAACTTCAGAGCTACTTGTTCAAAGATGTCCTTTAGCACCCCACTAGAAAAATTACAGATACAATTTACATCATATATACTATGAAGTAAAAAGTTTATAAGACAGTTTCATTTTTCATAGAAGAACAAAAAAATATGGAGGGAGAAAAGGAGAGAGGGGGAAGTATAAAGAAAGAAAGTAACATTTAATGCCTAGGAGGGATATTTGATGGCTGCAAAAAGTGGGAAGGATTTCTCTCTCCCTAGATTTATCTTTGCACATTTCAAATTTGGAGTCTCTAAATTTAATAAAAACTTAGTCAAGAGTGGTGGAACACACCTGTAAGCACAACTCAGAAGGCTGAAGGTTGAAAACTGCTGCAAGACAAACGCCAGACTGGGCCATATAGTTCAAACCCAGACTGAGCTACTAAGCAAGATTTTGTCTCAAAACAAAAAAGTTAAAAGTCATACTGCAGATTGTCTTAAAAACTATCTGCAAACAGAAGCTAACCTTTAATTTTTTTTTTAAGGACTTGAATCTAGCAGTACTTAAGAGGCAACAAACAACAATAAAAAGCAAGCATGGTGGCACACACCTGTAATCATGGCACTATGGGAGACTGAGGCTGGAAGATTTCAAGTTGGATCCCAGCCTAGGAGTTTATTTTGAGACTTTGTCTCAAAATAAAAATAGAAAGGGCTCAGAGATGTAGCTCAGGCTCTGGGTTAATATCCAGTAAGAACAACAACCAAAATGAAACAAAGAAAAGAAAGAGAAAGATTTTAATCTCACTTAAAGCACATATTTTTCTTAATGTTGACCTTCTCCAGTTTGCTTATGATGGCTAAATTTTCTTTAATGAAACAACAGTTCTTATCATTTTAAGAAATATTATAAAGTTCATAAATCCTCTAGCCAGTCCTAAAATTAGTGTCTAAACTTTAGAGACGTTATCTTTCCCATATGAGATGGGCCACACAACTTTTCATATAACCTACCTCTTTCTGTACTTGCTCAATCTGCTTTTTGGCATCAGTCAGTTTCTCTTTCAGCTCACCATAATCTTCTTCCTTTCTCTGAAGATCTGCTTTCAGACTTTGGGCAAGAGCAGAGCTTGCAGAGAGTTGTTCTTTCAATCTAAGATATAAAATACTTCTCTATAGTGATACAGCAATAATTTCTCAAGATCACTCCATGAACTGATAACAATCTTTACAAAATTATCTTTTTTTATAAATTTTGAATGCACAAACTAGGAGTGAATGCTTCAGAGAAGACTTCAGGTGATTATTTTTAAGAGATTTGCATGTAACATTGGTTTCTGAAGGTTTGCATTAACACAGTTCAAGTTCAACATACACATTACACTTTAACAAATTAAATTATACCCACCTAACTGCTTAAGAATTATATAGAAAAATAAATGTCATGCATATTTTAAAAATAGTATTAAATAAGATTGAGCTTACTTTTCTATTTCTTGTCTGTTAGCTTCTTTTTCTTCTTCCTTTAATTGAAGTGAATGCTTCAGATCCTGCAAATTATTTGTTAACTGTGTGATTTCATCTTTCAATGTAACTTCTTTCTCACTTAAATCTTTGGTGTTTTTGATAGAATCCTTAAGATCTGCTTGAAATTCCTTCAGCTTTTCTTCTAGCTTTAAGATGACAGATTCTTTTACCAAAATGTCTTGCTCTAACTTGGCTAAGTTACTACATTCATCTTTCTGAGTCTCTAGGATTGTTTCAAGTTCCTTTATTTTTGCTTTATAACAAATAACATCTTGTGTAAGTTCTGAAAGTGCTTTCTTTCCTTCATCTACAAGCTGTACTTGAACATTAAAACTAACGCTTTTCTCTTGTAGTTCTTCTTTCAGCTGCTGTATAAGATTTTCTCTTTCTTTTTGTACGTTATCTTGATTCTCAACCTCTCTGTGCTTTACTTTTAGTACATTGTTTTCATCCCTATAACCTTTTATTTCTGCCTGTAATTTTTCAATCTGTTGTTGTAGTTCCTGGATCTGATGACTTTTTTTGGAGGAGGCCTTCACAATTTCCTTACATTCTTCCCAAATGGCTTCAATACTGGAGTGGAAAGAATTTTCCTCACTGAGTTCTTGAATATGATATTCTTTAACCGAAAAATTATTACTTGCAATGTTTAACTGTGTGTCTGGCAAATTCTCTTCCTGAGGGCCATTTGGCTGACTCTTAAATTTGAGTAAATCTATCTTTGAGATCTGAGAAGCTGAATCAAGTGAACGCAATTCATCTATTTTTGTCTGCATTAATTTTATTTTTAAAACACTGCTTGTGATGTTTTTTGTAGCAACTTCTATCTCCTCTGACAATTTCATGATCTTTTCTTCCTGTTCTTGATTTACATTTTTCTGCACACTGAGTTCAGCATTTATGCTTTCATAATTTGCCTGAATTTGCTGGACCTCTACACTTAAAGCTGAACTCTTTTTTTCAGAACAAGAAAGTTGCTGCTGCAAACAAATGATCTGTTCATTTAAATTTTTTTTCTCCTCTTTTTCATTTTTAAGTTCATTCTCAACAAGGAGTACAAGTGTTTTAAGCTCTTTATTCTTTTCTTGTAAAACTGTAACATCATCCTCATCTTCTAAAATGATCTGTTGCATTTCTTCACTTTTCTTCTGGTCTTTAGTGACAAATGAATTAACAAGCACAAGTCCTTTAAAAACAGGAAAACTGTTATTAATCCAGCAAATTTTAATAAAACTAAAAAACTATCTTAAAAGTCAATATTCAAACATATGAAAATAAACTTATTTAAAAACCAAAATAAGCAAGTGACTGAAAAAAGGCTGCAAAATATATTGTAAGCCCATTCACATAAAAACCATAGTTCTGTAAGTTAGTAAGAGTTAGCAAAAAGTACAGCAAAATGATGGTAGCTACAATTTTAAAATTATGGATTTCCTTGTCTTTTTTCTCCCTATATTTATTTCTTCTATGCCATTTCTATGCCATTTTTACTCAGCCCGCCAAATGGGTAGTCTAACAGACACTAAGAATATACATTCTAGATCACCCAACTTGAAGCCACCAAGTAAACATAAAAACCTCAGCCCCTAACCTTAACACACCTCTCTCTTGAAAGCCTATACACTATTCTGTAAGTACTTTCTAAATTCCTCTTCATGGCTCTCACTGACATGCCTTGAAAATTCTTTTTCTGTGATTGAAATCAGTAAACACAGGTCACCTTACCTCATGGTTGTGATGAGTTGAAGTCCCCATCTCCATCTGCTCTGGGGACCTCCTCATAACCCACCCAGTGATCATACTACCAGTTATTTCTACTTACCTTTTATAACTTTCAGTATTATTTAAACTCTAGAAATCTCGATGATTTCCCCTTCTTTATTTTTACACAAATTTGCCCACTAACTTGCATGCATTTTTAAAATAATCTTCAACACACACATTATTGGACTGTCTCCTAACTTCTTAAATACAACTCAGAAAAATTTGTCAGTTATGTTAAACAATTTTAATGTCAAGTATCTTTTCCTCCAGATAAAAGAATACAAAGGAAAAAAAACAATATGGAGAGATTTTGGTGAGATAGGTACTATATTTATGAAAGTGATTTTAACAATTATATAAGTAGAGTGAAAGTAGGCAAGCAAAAGAAACCGATAAAAGCATAATATCTAAAAATATTTAAATTTAAAAGTTTTAAATACACCCATTTTCCAATTTTAATGTGTTAACATGAAAACTTAGGACAATTTTTCTCAAGATTTTTTTCTTACATGAAGTTTCCTATTTGCAACTTTTCTATTTACTGGTTTAGGAAGTAGCTTTGTATTTTCTTTTTTTCTTTTTTTTGAGATAGGGTCTCCCTATGTAGTTCAGGCTAGCATTAAACTCACTATGTACCCCAGGCTAGCCTCAAACTTGTGGCAATCCACCTGCTTCAGCCTCTCGAGTGCTGGGATTACCGGCATGTGCCATCACACTTGGCTAAACTAGCTTTCTTAAAAGCCTCCTCCTAGAAGCTAAAGTATAATTACCTTTCTTTGTTGGTAGTTCATCTTGCTGAAGTTCATTTTCATTCACTCTTTTCCTTTCTAAATAGGTTTTAGTTTTGTTGCACTCAGGAATCTCAGCAGATTCATTAAAAGTTGATTTATTGTTTATTAAAGATATACCAGCCTTGTCCTAAAGCAAAATTAAAATTAATTCACATATAGAAAGTTATAATAAATATGCAAGCTACATAAATAACTTCATAGTACACTATACAATTTTTACTTTTAAACCTGTTGAAACATTTTCTAAATTATTTCTTAAGTTTTACCCTAAAGTAACTGATGGCTCTGGTAAATGAGTAACATGTGGGGACAACTGGAGAACATCTATCCCTGAAATCAAACTCAAATCACATTTACAATGTGCTTTCAAAAGAAAACTATGAAAGCACTAACCAAAAATGTTTCTTTTATTGGAAATTTCAATGTTCTACTCTAGAATCAACAACTGTTTTTGTATTATAACTGTAATTTTTTAAAGATAAGCTGTACTGTATTACACTTCCTCTATCATATCCTTTTCTAAAACTCCCAACTTCGTTTATCATCTTTGCTCTAAACTTTCTTCCTGAAAAATAAACTGTACTTTACTACAATGACTGAAAGATTTCTCATTTCCATAGCTTTGCTTTTTTTGTTTGTTTACTTTGTTTCATTATGATGCTAAAGATCAAACCCAGGAATTCATGCATGCTAGGTAAGTGCTTTACACTATGCTCTGTCCTTAGTTGGCTTCGATTCCTGTAATTAGAAGACTAGCTTGCCTTCTTGTCCTTCCTGGCTACCAGCCACCTGTTCCCCCAACTTCCATCTGGCAAAGTTCTACTTACTCTTTAAGGCTCGATTTAGTACAACAGTTAGAAACAAAGAAGTTGAGTCACTATCTTCCCTTCATTCGACTGTAAATGCCATACCACCCTAATGATTACCTGGGTTTAAATTTAGGACCACCCTAATGATTATTCAGGCTTAAATTTAGGAAATCATGCAGATTGCTGACATCAGTGAAAGAGACAGTGGGAGGCACCTTAGATCAGTGGTGTCTGACTATAAATACGGGAAGCCTGAGTTACCTGGTCCTTTTTTCTCCACACTGGAGTCCCTTTTTCCTTTTACCCTTCTCTCTATTCCTGCTGTCATGTGTTCTTCAATAAATATAGCTACACACTTTTCTTGCCATACATAAGAAACACGATTATGTTTTGACCCACTCAATTGTAACAAACATAAATCATTTTCAGCTCCACCAAGTGTTTCCTAAACCCTTACTCCCTCTCAGCTTCTTGGACCTATTAACTACCAGTGCACACTGCATTATAATTGGGTTTATCCTATTTCTCTCAGGGGGTGGAGAGGGGTTGAACCGAGTTGTTAAAAGGGTTAATTTTTATTGATCTGTATATTTGCCATAATCTAGCACAATACTTGGCAAACAACAGACAATAATTGCTTCTTGCCTGAAACAAATTATTTACTGCTTCTCATCCTTATACCTCCACCTCAATGGAAGGGATACGTCTCCCACTTCAGGTTCAGAAACGTCAGGAAGATTGAATAACATATTTAAATACCAAAAGAAAGAGCTGCTACTAGAGATAAGATAGTTCAATACTCATCTGCAATGCTCTACTTTTACCTCTGCAGTATCAAAAGCCCATCTGTGTTAGAGGCATAGCTCACAGGTAGAGCATTTACCTACCACATGCAAATATCTGGGTTCAATCCCCAGCATCATGAAAAAAACAAAAACATCCCATTTAATTTCCAGAAAATTCAGGGAATGCTTGTTAGTATTAGAAACTGGCTTCAAAATTCAAAAGAACCTTAACTGTCTCATCTTGGCCTGTACCAAATGAATATGAAATTATCTAAATTTGTCTTTATGAAAAGCTAAACCCCCTTAAAAGTCTTACGTGTCATAGCACGTAAGTTTTTAAAGAAAATATTCTTGCTATTAAGCATACGAACAATGTATATAATGAAAATAAGTTTTTTTGTTTTGTTTTGTTTTTTGTTTTTTTGGTACCAGGGATCGAACTCACAACCTCATGCTTACCAGGCAAGCACTTGAGCCACTGAGCTAAATCCCCGGCCTGAAAATTAGTTTTAAGGAAAAAAAACAACCTACTTCTGCTGATCATGATCCATTATTATTTAAGTATGTCCAACTTACTTTCACCTCAGCGCTCCCTTTCCAATTAGCTGATGCTTAAACTTCCAAGGGCTACATAATCTTATTATTACTTGTATCTAGATGTACCCCCAAAGCTACATGCTGACATTGGTGGTGCTTTTTGGAGGGGCCTAGATCTGGGGTGTGTGATACTGGGATTAAGAATGTGATGCTGGGATAAAGGGTTCCCATCCTGTGTGTGCGGGTGGCAATGCCCAAAAGATAGTTTGAAAGGGGTAAAAGTAAGAAGCAGATTTGCTGCTTGATGTATTCTGTGTACCCTGCTTTGCCATGAACTGTTTATCCTCTACAATTTTCCTCTGCCATGCCACCCTGTCTTGGAAGCAGCTGACTATGGACTGAAACTTCTACAAACTGAGTTAAAATAAACCTTTTCTCCTTTAATTTTAGGTGTTGTGCATTTTGTCTCAGTAACGAGAAAAATAAGACAATTCTTTTCTCTTTTACATGCAAGGGACATAGTTTTTGAGATGATTATTTTCAAGAGGTCAAATTCTTCTAAATATACAAAAATTCAGATCTGCATAAGAAAAAACTGAATTTAATGCTAGGATAAGCAATTCCACATTCTTAGTAAACTAGTCTTGATTACAAAATTATTTTAAATTATTGGATTTGAAACAAGACATAAATAAGCTTTTTTCAGAGTTTAATTTTTATACTACCTTTAAATGTGTTTTTCATATAAGACTTTAGATTTTGAAATTTGCTGATAGTATCTTTTTTAACTTGCCTTATCAATTCTCAAATTCTTAATAAATGTACTTTGTGATAAATAATACAAACAGTAAAGTTTTAGAATTGCTTTCAATTTTACAACAAAAAACAACTAATATTAACATGCTAGCAGGGCGTGGTGGCTCACGCCTTTAATCCCAGCACTCGGGAGGCTGAGACAGGTGGATCATTGTGAGTTCAAGACCAGCCTGGGCTACAAAGTGAGCTCAAGGCCAGCCTGAACAGCATAGTGAGACCCTGTCTCAAAAAATCAGGGCTGGGGATCTAGCTCAGCGGTCTAAGCACCTGCCTGGCAAGCGCAAGGTCGTGAGTTCAATCCCTGGTGCTGCAAAAAAATAATAAATAAATAACATGCTATGCGTTGCATAATCTTATCTTTTCTTAAAATAAAAAACAACATGTCTATATACACATGGGAAAGAGAAGCAATGTAACATTATTAGGAAAGAAGGAAACTGGAACCAGACGGCCTGGGTTTACATCCTAGCTCCTCTACCTTCAGCTGCGTCCCCTAAACAAGTCACCTAACATCTCTGTAAAAATAAAAAGTAGTAACACATATACATCATAAAATTGTTCTGAGATTTAAATGGAAAAAAGTACATGGGAAATATTAAATATTTTATAAATATAAACATATATATAAAGTAAAAGTCTAAAAGCTACAACTGACTCATTTTTTTTTCTTTAATTTAGATGGGAGATTGTGGGAACTTTTACTTTCCAATTTACATAGTTCAATGCTATTCAGTTTGTGCAACTACTATTTACATAACAAGAAAAAAAAAGGAAAAGGAGTTGTCTAAATTGGTGTTAAATCTTCTAAGTATATTATTTGGATTACTTTTTTACATACTAGATGTTAGATCTTGAATTATTTATATCCAATTATATCTTACAATAGTCAGCTCTTTAGAAGAATAAATTTAATTAAAATAAGAATACCTATGCTGGAGGAAGACAGAAAAAAATAACAGGTTTAACACTCATGAACACTTGCAATTTCATTTTTAGAATTATAAATGTCAAATCTACCTATAACCAGTAGGGGTGAATATCTGATTAAAAGTCACAAAGTGGTGGGATCCTCAAGAAGTAACCTTCATTCACATGTTGTAATCTGCTCAGGCTATAGCCCATGTTTTAAAGCAGTAATGTCAGCTAAAACACTATTTAAATATATCTAATCAATAACATGAACCTAGCAAAAGAATGGAATAAATCTGCAATGTGCTGATATAGAATTGCTTCCAAGATGATCTTTCAGGAAAAAAAGCAAGAAAGAGAACTATAATTCCACTTGCTGAAACTTTTTAAAAGATGTGTGAGTATCCTATATATGCCTAAGTGTCCTTGAAAACTTAAAGAAACTTTCTACCGACTGTCACTGAAAGTATGAAGCTGCTTACATTTTTCAATTTCTCAAATCACCTTCATTTGTTACCTTTTTAAAATTAGTTAAATAAACATACATAGTTATAATTCATGGTTTTCCATTAACTTTAGTTCCTTGTCAAAATAAATCTAGAAATATTACCTTATTAGACATCTTAAGCTCTTGAACCAATGATTGTGATTCTGAAAAAATAAAGTAAATTGCTAAGCATCTAAAAATAGATCAATGAAAAACTACCCAACATAAAAGCTACAAAGTGTTACACTGAGAGAAAAGATTTTGACAGCATAAAAAAGGCACAACACTTATCTGCTAATTCAACCATAAGAGAGTAATATTTCAGAAAAAGTCACATTCAAAATCCAGGGCAAAATTGAGTAATACATGCTAACTAGTAAAAACGAGGCACTAACATCAGAGAACAAAAGAAGGTAGTGTCCTTCAGTCTACCTCATAATGTAGAAGCACCACTGACCTGCTATTTCCTACTCATCTTGTTTCACAAAAAAAAAAGGCAGACTATTCCATTTCTCTTAAATCCCATAAATATCTATACATCAATCTGACAGATTGTTTTAAACCACTTCATAAGAGTTATTCTATCCTGAAACTTAGAAGGCCAGGAAGAGAATCTACACTGTAAGAGTGCATAAAAGCTAGAGGCAACAAAATTTATACCTTTACAATTTCCTAAGGGATTTCTTATATTTATTTATAAAATTAATATTCAAGGCTTTTTAGAAGTTTTTCTAATAATACTGGTGTAAAAGAAAATGAAGGTAAAAAAATTTTAGTAGTAAATTACTAAAGTAATATAAATGTTAAAATATTAAAATGTTGCCTAGATCAAAGAATTTTCTGGTCACTATGTAAATAAACTGCAAAAATCTCTTATACTTACCAACTATACTTTCTATGTGTTTAGATATAAGAGTAAAATACATCCACTTACCATTTTCCCTTTTTTTTAACTCTTCTTTGGTTTTGATTAATTCTTCTTTAGTTTTAGCTAATTCAGTATTAACTTGATTAAACTTTAGTTGCAAACAAGCAACAGCTTCCTGGGGATCAGCAAGAGATGCAATATATGAGTGAGCAATTTCAGCCTGCTTCTTAATATCAGTGACATCATGTTGAAGAGAACCAATAATATCTTCGAGTCCTACATAACTATATGCATCCTAAAAATAGCAAAAACCACGTCTAACATTAACAGTGGGTTTTAACCTTACATGCAGTATCACTTGATATATATAGTTTTAAACACAGGAAAAAAATTCAAAACTTAAAATTCTTTTAAGTTACACAGAAGTGCCCTTAACTACAAAAGGCTTTTTTGCTTATTTGTTTTCTGTTTTATGTACCATGAGGTATATTCTCTCATAAAAACATCATAAACTGTTATAGAAGAATTATGGTAAGTGCAGGTTTAGTTCCAATTACGATTCTTAAGTGGCTTTTTAGAATAACCCAAGAAATAAGCCTCCATTTTCACAACTCTGTCATGTTTCAAACCTTGTCCAGGACACACAATGGTAGTTTGACAGCAGAGCGTGGACATCATTGTCCCAAGCCCCTTAACTGAGTGACAAAAAACAAAATGAATAGAGCTCCCCACATCCCAAAAAACATGATCAATTTCAGAATGAGTGAACACATTAGAAACAAGTAAATTTAACTTAAGGGTAAAGAATGTTAGTTATTTTTTATTATATATAATAAACTTTTTTAAATCTGAGCAGTAAGTAAATGACTTTTATAGGTTCATTAGACCTTAAAACTTTTAACTGAAAAAACTTTTACACAAACCCAAAGATATGCCACATTCAGGCAAAAAAGACTCTTTATCTCCCTAAAATCAATACAGTAACTCAAAGCAATACCAAAACAGAAAATAACTGTAACAGTAACATAAATTTTTCCAAGCCCAGAAATTATATTTAAAGTACTTGTGTTTATATCCCAAAAAGCATACCTATTACAATAATGCTACATAACAGTAACATTTTAATTCTAAATTTCTCATCACTGATGTGATACAATATACAGTGGTACCAAACTCTCCCTAAATTTTTTTAATATTTCAGTGAACATACTTCATTTTCAACTTTCATGGCACAAATTCCATTTGTTGGTTCATTTTGGGTGTCACATTTGTCAATTAAATCCTTGAAGATAGCCAAACGACATTCAGCATTTTCTTCTAGTATTTCTCGTTCCTGGAGAAGTGTTTCCCTTCATAAAACAAATTAATCTGATCAAGAAAAGAGAAGACAATACTCTCTTTTGTTTTAAATTTCTAAGATTAAGTACATTATAGGCTAAAAACAAATTTAAATAGTGTGGGAATTAGTAACACCTGTTTTGAGGCTTATGTAAAGATGCCAGCTAATATAAAACATGAACATAGGATAAAAGAATAAGTAAATAATATTGTCAATTTTCACCACATCAAGAAAGAAATAACTTACTTAAAATCAGCTTCCCGTTGAGCCCAATACTGGGTAAACTCCTGTGTAACTTCTTCTCGAATTTTAAATTCCAGTGTTAACTTCTCTTTTTTTTCATTTATTAGGCGTGTCTTCAAATCTTCTATTAAATTCAACAGTTTCTAAAACATGTAAATATTAAAATTCTTAGAAAAGAACAAGTACCTCTCAAGAGAAATACTGTGAAAATGTTTAAAGATCAAACTGTTTTCATTTAGTTATAAATATGTATCATTTTTATACTATTAATATTCTCACCAAAAATTGTACATTTTGTAAAGATTCATTAACCTGAAAAAGCAAGTGGACCTCTCCACATTTTAGAAATAGACATAGAAAAAAAAGAAAAAAAGACTAGCTCACTAAGAAAACAAGGTAAAATTTAAGCATTTATTATCCACCAAGAAGTCCATATAGTTGGGGAAAGTAAAGACCAGATCAGTGGCAACTGCAAATGGTTAGGTTTAAAAGTGGCCTATCAAAGTCTAACGCAGTACAGAGCAGAGAAACTGCTAAAAACCACCCTAACATTTAACCAAAATGCCAGAGAAAGATGTTACAGAACTTATTGCATTAACATTTATAATCATTCAGATGCAAGTAACAACTCTATATCCTTTGAAAACATATATGATCGTGTAATACGATCAATAAATAAGAGTACTTAACATTTAATATAAGTATAGATTAATAATAAATTACAGCATTAAGAAAACATCCTGATACTCTTTTTTTAAAGTTTCTGATTAAAGTTTCTCAACAACAAAATAAACTCACAAAAGGCTAGTGTTTCAATGCTTCATCCTTATATTTGAAAACATTTCTACAAATATCCTGACTTTGAAATTCCACTATTAAGAACTTATATTGAGGAAATAATTATATAATATGGCTCAGCATCTTTGCTGTAAGAATACTCATCACGGCGATGTTGTTAGTGGTAGTAATTGTATTTAAATAAAGAAAAAATGAAACCCAATTCATAGTCAAACTTATGGAACTGGTTCAGTTACAGTACTGTCACACAATACACTACCTTCATTAATAATGATTACCATATTAATCCTTGTATTTTACTCAATTTATTTTTAATTGAAAAAAATCAGGTTATAAAAATTAATGCATAGTAAAAATCTATTAGCATGAGTGATCAAGAGCTCTTTGTATTTAAATTCTTTTTAACATTCTACCATGAATATATACTCACATAATTTTAAACAATGACACACTTTCTCACTGCTTAAAACAATAAACAGTAACTATTGAAATGTTGAAGACTCAGAGAAATTTGCATGGATGTCGTAATACTATGGGGAAATTGGTTTATTTTAGTAATTTCCAACAGTTTTTATCATTATTAATATCTGATAAAGTGTTCGATGAAAAGATTCTGACTATTTTAATTGTATACAAAGTATAAATGTGTAAAATCAGTACAATTTGCAACAAATTTTAATAATCTCAAATAGCTAATTAAAATGTTAATAAAGCATGTTTTTTAAAATCACACATTAGTACTGGACATATAGTTCAGCATTAGAGCCCTTTGCACAGCATCCACAGGCCCAGGGTTTGACCTCCAACACAAAAAAAAGGTCAAATATTAAACAAAAACATGAATTTCTCTATTATAAATATCTAGTAATACTATAAAAAGATGTGTATTTAACTATGTAATACAATATAAACTGCAGCATTAAACATTTTCCCTAAAAACAGAAAAATATAACGCCAGTATATTCAGAAGTTTAACCAACATTATATAAAAACAACTCTGAAGAGATCAGAACAAAGTAAACAGGGTTATTACTGCCTCCTTTGTTACAGAGGTAGGCACTATATTATAAAGGCCAAATTAGGAAGGTTCAGCTACATAGAGACCAGTTAACAGACATACAGAGCACCTGAAATTTTCATTTTTGTTTCCAAACAACAAAAGAGCAGGAATGACTTTCCAGAACAGTGATGGAAATTATTAAAATGAGAACATATAATTCAATACACCATTCATATACTTGTGCTTTGTACTTCTGTAAGTCAAGTGTTGTAATATATGAGATGTCAACACCATTAAAACATGCCTATAAATATAGGTTTCCCAGTATTTCCAGGACACTGTTAAGAGGAGTTTTTGTGGACTGAGAATGTAAATAAGTGGTAGAGCATTTTCCTAGCATGTGTGAGGCCTAGGGTTTGATCCTAAGCACTATATGAGAGAGACAGAGAGCAAGTGAGCCAATTATACATATACAGTTATACGAATTAACGTTATGAGGGAAATAGATAATAGGAACATGACCTAAATCTCGGGATTAATACATCTTAAACAATAAAACTATATTTAAATAGAAGCTGAAAGAGCCACTATTAAACCTATTTACCTTAACAATAAGATGTTTTTGAAGAAACAGAACTGGGATTGGGTAGATGTTTGAGCACTGTACTTTAGATCACAAACTGAAAATACGGTGGAATATGCTAAAATCACTGGGTACTGAAGTACAGGACATTTGCAGTCTCATTCTACAATAATGCTTTTACAATAAAGAGATCTGGTAGAGCATCCCTTAACCAAGTAAGCAAAATTTAGCATTTCCAATAGAGAAATCAGACATCATGTGTCTTCTGCAGTGATGCAAAAAAGATATTCACAACTTCAACTATATAGTATGTATACCTGAAGCAATCAGATGAATCTAGACTGGGATATTCTATAAAACAAGTATCCTTTACTTAAAAAAGTCGATGCTAGGTCAGAAATTACTAAATATGACACTCAAAAGTAATGTGCTAACTTTAGTCATAGAAGAAAATAAAGTGGCTATAAAAGGTATATTCACATCACTGGACAAATTTTGATATGGATGGTATATTATTTTATATTAATGTTTAATTTCTTGGATATGAAAATGAACTTATGATCTGAGGAAAAATGACCATGTTCTGAGGAAATATAAGCAGAAATAGTTTCACAGTATTTCCACGTACATAGCTTGTTTTCAAACAGTATAAAACAAAAAACTGTGTATTCACATATCTATAAGATAACTGACAGATCCAGATGAAAGGTAAATGAGTGATCGCTATAGTCATCTTTCCTCAGGTTTGAAATCTTGCAAAAAATAATGCTTTCAGTGGGTTGTTTAAAGTAAAAGGGTAAGAGACCTGAAATATTAGTCTCAGATACTGGGGGAATTAAGGGGAACAAAACTTTAGTCTAGGAGTTTGCTAATTTGTTGACAGCCTGGGACATATAACAAGAACCCATCTCAAAAAAAAAAAAGGAGGGAGTATCAAGAATTGGTAGCCCTGCTGGTGGCTCACGCCTATAATTCTGGCATTCAAGAGGCTAAGGTAGGAGAATGGTTTCCAGTTCAAGGCCAGCTGGGCTACATAGTGAATTCAAGGCCAGCCTGAACTATATAGCAAGACTGACCTGTCTCAAAAACAAAACAAAACAAAACAAATTCCCCTCAAAAAAAGAACTGGTAACCTGAACACAGAAAATTAAGCCAAGCATAGAAGTATGAGTTCTTAATACATACTCTGTTCTCCTTACAGCTAATGAAAGACTTATCTTCCTCTAATGTTTTATCTAGATCTTCATCAATAAGTTCAACTTCCATGCTTTGGTTATTTCGGTTTTCTTCAGTTTTTTCTAGGTCCTCAACCAAATCTTCATCTTCTACCAAGTCTTCTAGACTATTTTCCCATGAAATTGTTGTTCTTTTTACATTTAACATTTTATTTTGCAAATTACTGTCTGATACATCTTGAGATGATTTGACTGTTCCAAAAGATTTCTCTTGAGAAGAATTTAAATTATCTGGGACACAAACCTGTTAAAATATCCAACATGATTTTTAAAACAGCAAAAGCAAGGAGATCTGTCCCACTATAAGCAATTTTAGTTAATTTTATAAGTTAACTAAATGACAACCTAAGTATTAAAACTATGATAAAAATACCAAAAAAATTAGCATCCTTAAATGAAACTTCTGAAAAGAAAAAACTACTTATACATGAAATGGTAGTAAATATACATTCCTAGATAAAGTTCTTAGTATTACTCCAGGCAAAAGGCTAATTAGCTAGGACTAAATGAATCAGATAAATAGAAGAGTACATAATTCATTCTCAGGATATCTACTAATTTGTAACATGTTTATGATTAACACTTCCTACTAAAAGTCATTTTCATCCTTTCAGGGCAACTTTCAATATTTTATGACTTTACACTTAGTCAAGTATTTGATTTTTCAATTATTTCCTAGGTTTAAAATAACAA
>RJWT010021746.1:0-17463 GCA_004365215.1 Cuniculus paca | reverse complement strand
CTATCTTGGTTATATGTTAGTAACCAATACCTAATTATACACACTGGAAAAGAGGTAGACTTACTGTTTCTCACCTTTGAATCTTTTGGATTAGTATGAGTCTCCAGAAAAGTAAATAAATATATTTGGAAAAAGAGTAGCAAAGTTTGTGAAGATGACAATCAAGTGCATTCATTTCTTTCCTAATTAGAAATAGGTTAGGCCATGTAGGAAATGGAGTGAGCAAGGAAGAGACTCCCATTATTCAGTTAGCAAGTACTTATTAAGCACTTGTTTTATGTCAGATACAGTGCTCTTCTTGTGCCCTACTGAACATATAAAAATTTGAATATTGACCAGGTTTGTAGTCAGAAGCCATGTTCCACTTTTCCAGATGGCAAAGTTTGCTATTGTTTCAAAGATGTAGCTTTCCTACATTTCCTAGCAATGAATGGAAATCGGGATTCAAGCCACATTGCCCAGTAAGATCTGTAAATATGTTTGCTCAATTAGTATTCCTTGCCTGCATGTGCAGCTTATGAAGATTCTGAGTAAAGCTTTAATACAGCTGTGCAGTCAGGAAGACCTTTGGGTGCTTTCACCTCATGAGCAGACAAGCCAGCTCCATAGTAACTTGAAATATCTTGCTTCATTAGCATCTGAACTCAAGTTCTCTATGCTCAGCTAGAGCAATGGTCAGGTCAGAAGATTGGCTGGAGACTGCAGGAAAAGATATTTTTCTCCAAGTTATAGACAAAGATATTTTTTTCTCAAAGCTAAAAACTGATGAAGGGCTTCTGGTTCAGTAAAATCTATGGTCACAAAAATATCACAAACTCTCCTGGACTACACTTAGGATTATTGAACATTAGATCATTTCCTTCTAAGGTACAAGGATGCAAGGGAATGGGAAAGAGCTTGGTGGACATAGTCAAGAAATGAACTTCAGGAATCAGAAAGACAAAAAAATCTTTGCACTGCTAAGTTCTTCTTTCATAAGAGAGTTTAATGACTGGGTATAAAGTCCACAAAGCCCATGAACATCAACTTTACTTGCTTCTGTGCCTCCCACTGTGATTAGATGTAATAAGACAGTAAATGCAACTGACAGGCCAAAAAATAAATTTAAAACGTTGAAGAAAAACACTCATCATTTGTTGTTTTTCAGAGTCATATTACATTCAACATAGCTCTTCAGCCAAAGTCCCCTGTAGACAGTTTCTTTGAAGCTTCTTTGATTGAGTGGGTATTAATTCAACTTAAAAATTGCAATTAATTTACTAAGAAATCTTGAAAGAGATGAAATCAATCAGCAGTGTCACACTGGGCACAAAAATATGCTCAATGAATAATTAAGTATTAACTCACAACATTTATTCATCTATGATATAAGAATTATATATAAATATGTGCATGAGTTTAATAATTGTGAATAATTACATATAATAGTTTATTGATTTTAATAGTTATCAAAAAATATACAAGAGAATTCCTACTCTTAAGAAACTTAGCATTTATTCCAAGAAATATCATCTTTTAACTTGCTACTTCTTCTGGGAGGAAGCAAATTGGCAGCTTCAGGAACAGATATTTGGGCTTGGATAATTCTGACAAAAAGTCCATTTTTAGGCCATGGTCATTCACAAGATGTGCTATTGCACTCCATTGGTTTAATCCTCCTGAAATAGATACTACCTTTCCAGGTGATCTTTGTCTTCGCACTGCAATGCACTGCATTGGATTCTAGCTCTAAGATTCAGGTAGGTGAAGAGGGCCAATGATGTTGCCCCAAATTCACAATGCTGGAGTAAGCAATAAGACTTAGTTGCCTCACACCTGGATATGAAATTCATCTTTACTTGAGAGCAAGGGATGTTTATATAATCCTTACGAATCCTTGTTAGTACAGATGGCTGTTCTGACTTCAACAACCTTTGCATCATTACAAGAACTATTTCTTTAATTTCTAAAGAAAACACCATTTTAAGATGCATTTCTTTAATCAAGGAAATAAGTTTCCATTGATGCATATTTTCCAAATGACAAAGAATTTCAGGAATCTAAGTAATTAGCCTGTGATATGTATATATATGGGAGTGCAATTTACTTTTTATCCTTGGTCGGGTCATGAATTGAAATCACTATTGGAGTATAGAGTTTCAGGGTTATGGAAAATGAGAAAAATGTGAGCTGGCTTCTGAGAATATTCACACCCAGTCAAGGAAACATACCAAATGAGGCTTAAAATTAAGTTTTTCTGTTCGCAATTCGTAAGTTCAGATCAAGAGGAAAAGTAGTTCTTCCCTTTCCCTACTTCTATCTCTGCCATTAGATGAAACAGACAGTCACACATAAGCTATCTGCTTCAGATCATGTTCCTTACACTGGGCGATCCACTCAGGTGAGCAAATCAAAAAGAACCTGATTTAGAGTAGGAACTAGACACTTTGTTTGCTCTGTTACTGACCCGCAGTCAACCTTAGGCAAATTACAAACACTTGGAGCTTCAGTTTTGCCATTATTAAATGAAGGTACTACATGACCTGCCTACCTCATCCCTTCAGCTACTATGATTTTTTCTCCTCTTCATAATCAAGTTTCTAAAAATTTTGAACAGTTATGATCTTGACTCCTTTACTCGTCAATCCAAAATTGACCTTCCACTGAAATGCTCTCTGCCTAAGACACAGCTGACAAATCTAACAAATACTCAAATCCGTTTCAATCTTTCATTTACTCTTAGAGAATTTTGGCTATGTCAACACCACTATTCTAAAATTTTCACAATGATTAGCTTTCATAATAATATCCTCTTCACTCTCCTCTTAATAGCCATCTTCATGATTTTGTCCAGGGCCTTTTTTCTTTTTCACTGTCAGCATCCAAGCATGGATCCAAGAATTTTCTGTGAGTTGAAACTCAAATATATCTACATGAGTGCTGCTTTCCTGGAGTCCATTCTTCAATCAGAAATATCTGCCCAGATATCCTAGAGCTCTAAATTTTTAAAAATCTAAAACTAAATTCATTCGTTTCTCACTTCCTGACCACACTCCAAACTATTTCTCTTCTTATGTTCTCTTAATCCACCCAAAGTCTAGGACTTACCCACAACCTGTTTTCAAAATTCTATTTCTAAAATATCTCTCTATAACTGTTCTCACTACCTTTGTCCAAATACTTTTCATCTTTTGAATAGGCTGTATCTCAAATTCCTATAAATTAGCCTCTTTTCTTTTATGTCAGGTCATTCTGAGGCATACTCCAAATAGTGCCAAGGTGGTCTCTCTAAACAACAAATCCAACCACTCTCTAATCTACCTTTAAACCCTCTAACCTACCTTTAAATCTTTAATGACTCTCACTATGCACAAATAAAACCCTAACTTTTGAATATTCATGTTCTTTTATGTCCTGGCTCTTTCCCACCTCATCATCAGTTCTAGTGTCTCCTTTATTCTCATCAAATTACAGCCATTTCAAAATCCTTGTTATCTCTATGCAACAACTTGATGAATCTGCACTAAGTTGCCTCTTTCTGGAATGTTTTTCATCTGCTTACATAAATCTTATTCATGCTTCAAGACTCAGTTCCTGCATCTCCTTCTACATTAAACAGTCCCCAACTTATTCTGGCTCACATCCACCTAAGGCACTTTAATTTCTGCCATATCACCTCACGCAGACAATTTACTATAACACATGTCACCTCATATTGTAGTAATCTTGATATGTGAGGTTTCCGAGGCCTAGAATTATGTCTAACCTGTAACTGAAATATAATACCTTTTGCAGCAAGGACTCAATAATTCCTAGATCTGATCCTTACCATCTGATTCAAATTCTTTAGTGCCTCCCTGTTTCACAGACTTTTCTACCTATTGTCTCCTACCCAGATTCTCTTTCTCTCTGCCTATCCTTGCATCACTAATTGAATTGAATGGTCTGCTCAGATTTATTGTGGATTGGCCCTGAGTGGCAACCTATGAATCCCTCTATTCAAATCCATATTCTGAGAGGGAGTAATGTCACCTGGCCCCAGATTCCTAGAAGGACAGCCCAGACACAACACCTTGAGCACCCACCTGTCCTATGTGAGAGAGAAGGAAGAAAGGGAGATATTGGGAAAAATGGTTCTTATTATCTCACATCCTAATAGCAACATTTTAGAAAATAACTGTGAATTAAGAGAACAAGTATTCTGCTAATAAGCATCAGTGCACTGCTGAATAAGTAGAAAAACATTTAGTGCATTGAAATAGCTACAAGGAAAGAATAGCAAAGTATGACTTAAGGGAGAAAATGAATAAAATTGCTCCCATCTTTCATTCCTGTGTTGTCTGATGTGATGAAATGGGAGGGCAGGATATCTGAAGTCATATCAAACTTTATTATTCAGCTTTGCTAGATTGATAATGAAATACACATGAAGGCAAGTATCTAATTAAAATGCCAGACTTTTTATTGTCTATTCTTAGCTTTGAAAGACAATGAGTGTTGTTATGGCATTATGTTGACTATTTTGTTTAATGTGAAAGTCAAAAGGCCAAAGATTTAGATAGTTAACCAGGGAATGCAGGAAAGTAAATTATAAGAGCACATTCATTGCATGCTTCCAGACAATTTAAGGTTCAATAGTCTTATACCAAACATATTGAAATAAAATATTAAATTTAAAACCCTAGCATTGTTTTGTTATTAGAAAAATAAATATGAGAGGTTCTCTAGACTGGTCCCTTAAAAATATAGAACTAAGCATAAATAAAGGATGTCGGGCTGGGGATTTAGCTCAGTGGCCTAAGCACATGCCTGGCAAGCTCGAGGTTGTGAGTTCGATTCCCAGCGCCACAAAAAAAAAAACAAACTGAAATACAAAATAAACTAAAGGTTGTCATGAACTTAAAGAGAACTGATTAAAGGAACTCATTATAGTAATTACATCTAGATTACAGTCCTTTGGATTGCAGCTTTGAAGGCTGCTGGAAAATGAATAATTACTAGCACCCTGTATCTGAGGAAAAAGAAGAGTGTGATCATTTTCACTTCCCAGTGAGAAAATCCTCAAATAATACAAATTCCCTTCAGATTGTTTTAACTGTGGAAAAATCAAAGTATTCATCCCCTACTCAGTGACGTGATGGTGCCCCATGGAACTGATCAACGTGCTAATCTTAGTGTGATTCTAATTGCTTATTCTCTCAAAGTCTCAGTTCCTTCATTTCTAGCATAGGGGTGGTAATAATAATACAGGAATTCACCGTAGCTACCTAGCTGAGTGGTTGTGAAAATTGAGTAACATAATGCATGAAAAATGTTAAGTATAGGACATGGCACAGAGGAAGTACCTACTAAATGTTAAAAATTATGATTCTGTTGCATTTTTCATTAGGGTTAGTCTCAAGCTTAGCCTTCTCAACTAAAACATCACTGCATATTCTGTACTTCTGCCTAGAGCATAGATACTTAAATCAGTTATGTTAGAATCTTCCTTTACTATACAGTTAGGATAATAAGCATAACAATAAGGATTATAAATGTCCAGGACTCATTATCTGGGGTAAGAAACCACCTGAAAGGAGTATTTTCCCTTGCAAATACTCCCTACTCATCCAGACCAAAACACTTTCTCTCTCTCTCTCCCTTTCTTCCTCCCTCATTCCTTTCCTCATCTTCAAATAAATCATTCACTTTTATTTCCAAAAAGAAAAAAAAGAAAAACACCTGAGGTGAGAAGAAAAGCAAAAATAAAACTTAGTCTGCCTTTTTTTTTCAACAGGAAATGGACAATGGTTACTATAATGTCTCTTTTTCTTCAAAATAGCTGTTCATACCATCACACGTAATAAAATCAAACAAAACAGAATAAAACCAATTAAACAAAAGATGAAAGCATTATAGGACTTCAAAATGAGATAATAGGAAACCAGCTATGATTACCATAATACATCCCATTATGTTCAAAATAGCTGCCCATACTGTCCAACACAGTAAAATCTAACAAAACAAGACATAACAGAACCAAACCTAACAAAATTGTGAAAACATTACAAGAGTTCAAGACAAGACAATAAGTATTGGCTACCTCCTTCTCCTCGTAGATGTTTCCTCCCCTATCACTTAAAAACTTTGTCTTTCTAGAGTTTTAGTGTCAATTTATTTTGGAAGCCTAAATTTAAGTTAGTTTTATTTATATTTTATTTTCATTGAGTTTTTACTTTCGACCATTTTTTTCACATAGGTACCTGATTTCCTGTGTTAGTTTGATGTGGATCTCCAGGTAACTCATTTAAAAACTAGAATTAAGAGATCAATTGTATTCTGAGGATGAAGAAAGGTGGAAGCAAAGACTTAGCATGAGACAAATGAGGTAATGATTAAATTGGACTCCACACTGACATAGTTCATTCTAAAATTTCACAGGATTCAAGTTGTATTGTTAGAGAACTCTTAACTTCAGCCACCTAGAGGACTGAATTTACGAGTTCCACCTTCCTCTCCCCTTAAAAATCTGAATTGTCTAAATGAAATTAAAAACTTGTTCAGAGTCCTATACCAAGTAGAAGATTTCATCAAAGAAGTTCTTATTTTATAATTCTTTTTAATTATAAAAAGTAGAAAGATAGGTCTTTCTCAAATGGTAAGGGGATCAACACACGGGGAAGGTGAATCGAGATATGTTAGTACCAACTCCATACAGACAATGTAAATATTATGCACTGAAACCATGTACTAATAAAAATAAATTTTACATATCATTTTACTAACACTACCTGGGAGACTACTGAAAAAAAGTGATAACTTTTCAGTTCCTTATTGCAATGTATCTATATATTTTTGGCTTTACCATCACCTCCATTCCATATTTTTTAAATTAATTTTATTGGTACATTTTAGTTATACATAATGATAACTTTCATCATATGGAATTTGTACCTGCACATATCTTGATTCTTTTTTTTTTTCACATTTCCCTCCCCTCCCTTCAACCCCACTGCTGTTCTTTACTTACACTGTTTCCATTTTTTCCTTCTAGTCTCTTTTTCCCTTTTCCCTTCCTTCCTTTCTCCCTACCTCTTTGTTCCCCTTCCCACTTGAATATTTTCTATTTCACAGTATCTATTACACATTTAGGTACTTATTTACACTTTGGTTTCTCACACAAGAGAAACCATGTGATATCTGAACATGTGTGTCTGATTTATTTCACTTAATAGTATAGTCCCAAAGTGCACCCATTTACCCAGAAATGTCTCAAGTTTATCCTTCTTTATGGTTGAGTACTCCATTGTATAAAACACCACATCTTTATCCAGTCATCAGTTGATGGGTATTTGGGCTGTTTAAAAGATTTAGCTATATGGGGCTGGGGATCTAGCTCAGCAGTCTAAGCGCCTGCCCGGCAAGCGCAAGGTCGCGAGTTCAATCCCCGGTGCCACAAAAAAAAAAAAAAAAAAAGATTTAGCTATTAAAAAGGACTGCTACAAACATTGGTGTGCATATATCGATGTGGTATGGCTTTTAATTTTTCAGGAAGATACCAAGAAAGGGAATAGCTAGGTCAAATGGAACCTCTAGTTCTAGTTTTCTGAGGGATCTATCTCCACATTATTTCCACTGTAGTTGTATCAATCTACATTCCCACCAATAGCAGAGAAGTGTTTCTTTTTCCCCAAGCCCCATCGGCATTTATAATTGGTTGATATCTTGATAATAGTCATTCTTTCTAGAGAGTGAATCTCAGTGCTGTTTTAATTTGAATCTCTCAAATGACCAGTGATGTTATTTTTTCATATATTCATTTGCTATTTCTACTTCTTCTGAGAAGTGTCTATTCATTTCAGATACCCAATTTTGGATTGAGTCTTTAAATTTAGGGGTCTGATTTTATTTTTCGGTTCTTTATATATTCTAAGGAAGAGCTGAAAAAAATTTTTTTCCTACTCTCTATCGTCTCTTCACTCTGTTGGTGGTTTCTCTTGCTGTGTAAAGCTTTTTAATAAGATGAGATCCCTTTTGTTGATTCTTGTGATATTCCTGTTCAATTGGGGTTTTCTTCATAAAGCTTTTCCCTATCACCTATGCCTTCAAGAATTCTACCTATTCTCTCTTCCAACAGATTTGGTGTTTGTTTTAATATTTAGATGTTCAACTGATTTCAATTTTAATGTAGTGAATAGTGAGAAATATGGGTCTAACTATAGTCTTAAGCATGTGAAAAGTTAGTTTTTCCAGCATCAGTTAGCAAAGAGGCTATTCTTCTTATAGTGAAGGTGTTTGGCCCATTCTGCCAAAAATAAGATGACTGAGTGTGTTCGGAGTTGTTTCTGCATCTTTCAATCTGTTCCATTGATCCTCAGGTCTGTTTTATCTGTTGTTGTTGTTTTGGTTTGGTTTGGTTTGGTTTTTTTTTTTTGCAGCACCAGGAATTGAACTCACTACCTTGCGCTTGCCAGGCAAGCACTTAGGCCGCTGAGCTAGATCCCCAGCCTTTGTGTTTTTGAGACAGGGTCTCACTATGCCATTCAGGCTGGCCTTGAGCTCACTTTGTAGCCCAGGCTGGTCTCGAACTCACAGCGATCCACCTATCTCAGCCTTCCGAGTGCTGGGATTACAGGCGTGAGCCACCACACCCGGCTCCTCAGGTCTGTTTTTGCTTTTTTTTTTTGTCAATACCACACTGTTTTTATCACAGCAGCTTTATATTATAATTTCAAGTCAGAGATTGTGAAGCCAACTGCCTAGTCTTTGTTGCCCAGGATTGTTTTTGTTATTCTAGGTTTCTTCTAGTTCCAAATGAATTTTAGAGGGCCAGGGATTTAGCTCAGCGGCTCAAGCACTTGCCTGGTAAAAGTGTAAGGTTGTGTTTGATCCCTGGTACCCAAAAAAAAAAAAAAAAAAAAAAAGAATTTTAGAATTTTCTCTAGTTCTGTGAGGTATGGTATTGTTATTCTGATTGGCATTGCATTAAAGCTGTGTAACAATTTTGGCCATTTTCACTATATTGGCTCCTCCTACCCAAGAACAAAAGGTATCTTTCCAGTTTCTGATATCCTCTTCAATTGCCTTTTGCAGACTACTGTAGTTTTCATTGTAAAGATCTTTCACTTCCTCCATTAGATTGATTCTAAGTATTCCATTTTTTTGGATGCTATTATGAAAGGTGTGGTTTCCCTAATATCTCGCTTAGTGAGTTTGTTATTTGTGTACAGGAATGCTATTGATTTTTGAGTGTTAGTGTTGTATCCAGTCATGCTACTAGATTTTGTTATTAAATCTGCAAGTTTTTTGGTGCAGTTTTTGTGGTTTTCTATGCAGAGAATCACATCATCCACAAATAAGGATAATTTAACTTCTTCCTTTTCTATCATTAATTCTTTCATTTTTTTCTGTCTAATTGCTTGGGCTTATGTCTCCAGAACTATACTGAATAAAAGTGATGACAGTGGACATCCTTGTTTCTGATTTTAGAGTGAAAGTTTTCAGTTTCTGTCCATTTAGTATGATGTTCGCTATTGATTTGTCATAGATGACTTTTTATCAGATTGAGATAAAGATCATCTATTCCAATTTTCTGTAGGATTTTTATCATGAATAGGTGTTCGACTTTGTCAAAAGCTTTTCCTGCATCTATTAAGATGATCATGTGGCTTTTGTAATTGGTTCTTTTAATATAGTGTATTACATTTATTTATTTGCATATGTTGAACCATCCCTGCATCACTGGGATGAATCCTTCTTGGTCATGGTGTATAAACTTCTTGATGACTTGCTGCATTCTGTTTGCCAGTATCCTATTGAGAATTTTTACATCTATGTTCATTAGAGAGATTGGCCTATAGTTCTCTTAGTTGAGTCCTTCTCTTGCTTTGGTATCAGGATCATTCTTGCTTCCAGGAATGAGTTTCAGCCAGGCCTGGTGGTACACACCTGTAATCCCAGCACTTGGGAGGATGAGACAGGAGGATTGTTGTGAGTTTCAGACCAGCCTGGCCTACAAAGTGAGCTCAAAGCCAGCCTGAATGGCAGCAGTGCGACCCTATCTCAAAATGACAAGGGCTGGGGATTTGGCTCAGCAAGACTGTTCCGCTTTTCTAGCCAGTGCTGGCTACGTACATCTGTCAGTGGGCGCCTGTGTCTCTGCACTGAGCTGGGCACCAAGCCACCCAGGGTTTGCACAGGAGCAGACCTGGTCAGGCTCTGCGAATCTAAGCCGTTTAGGAACCTATGCAATATTGCCTGAAACGTGAGCACAGGGGCGGATCTCGGTCCAATCAGCTTCCATGGGTCCACCCACAACCTGGAGCTCCAGAATGAGGTCCAAGCAACTTCCACAGGTCCGCCCACAGCCTGGTGCTGGCACCAGAAGTGATTAGCTATCTTGGCCCTGGGCGTAATTTGCCTGACTCCAAGATGGAGCCTGGCCGATCACTCTCTCCTGTGGGGCTGGGGGGGGGGGGGGGGGTGGAATTCCAAGCACTCACCAGCAGCCAGCGCAGATCTCTGCATCCGTCACTCTCCTTCACCCACGCACCTCTGCAGAGACCTCTGGGGTTGACCGCCTGCAGGGACCTCTAGGGTCGACTGCAGCTGAGACCATGACCGCGACTGCGAGGGCAACTACGACCACGCATCTCCAGGCTCAGTAGGTCTTCTGGCAGGGTGAATCCAGCTCCAGGCTGAGGCGTTGCCAGTTACCTCCTTCTTCGTTTAAATTCTTTTTTTTCTCTTTGTGGGCTTCAATTCATATTTTAGATTCTTCCTTGGTCCAGAGGACCCACTTCCTTCATTCTTGTCCTCTCCCTGATGTTATATTCCAGCATCTGAACTGTTTCTCTCAGCGAGACTGTTTACTCTGCTGCTTACTGTTCCACCATCTTTAGCTCCTCGCATGTTAGAATTTTTAAAAATCAGATTTCATGAGAATTTTCCCAAATTTCTAAGACTTTCAAAACTAGTTTTTTGTGAAATCATGAATGTGCCCTAATTAACTTAAACAGATTCTTATTGTTCCACTATTTTTAAAGTGTTTTCAACACTGAATATTATTAAAAATTTTTGTATATGAACTATTACTACATCTGATTTAAGATTTTTTACCTAAGCTAGATCCTAAGAAGTGGGATTAGATGATCAAAGATGGACTAGGGTTGTAACTCAGTGGCATAGCACCTTGCCTAGAATGCACAAGAGCTGTGTTTGATCCCCAATACCACATAGTATATACATGCATACATATAGGATCAAAGGCTATAATTTAAAGAATTTGGATGTACAGTATTATGTCAAAATTGTTTATTAGGTTATGCCAACCTACATTCCCACCTAAAACTTGAGTATAAGTCACTCTTACTACCACTACTGTAATTTTTAAATCTTATTAAATAAGCCAAAAGTAGATGTCATTATTTGATGCATACAAAATTTTTTTGATAACCAGTTAGGCAGAACTTATTTGTTGTGTATTAGTCATTTGCATTTCTTCTGGGAATTATCTGTCCATTTTTTAAACCAGTTTGATTCTACTTTGGATTAATGGATTCATCATATGTTAAAGGTAAAATCTTCTGTGCTATATTTCAGGCAGATATTTACCTGAAGCTCCAGTTTCTCTACCTTTGCAGCTTTACTGTGTATACACCTATTTATGTATAAATGCATAAATATATGCATATTAAATCATGTGTGCAAGTGTTAAAACTATTGCCCTTTCATTATTTTTATATCTGGAGGGAGATGAGGCAAGCCTATTGAGACATAAAATTTTTAAATTTAATAGTAATTAAGTGAGCAATTTAATAGTAATTAAGTGTTGAATAAACATTCAACAACATCTTTAAAAGGACTAGGGGTTTAGCTCAGTGGCATAAGCACCTGCCTGCTGCCTGGCAAGTGCGAGGTCTAGAGTTTGATCCCCGGTTCCAAAAAAAAACCAAAGAGTCTTTTTAAAAAAATCCTCTTTGCGGAAAGCAAGGCTAACTGGACCTGGGGACTTGAATAGTTCATCCAAAGAATATATTTTGCAGGTAAAACAATTTAAATATATATATATATATATATATATATATATATATATATATATATACAGAGAAAAGAGAAAGTAAAATTAGAAGGAATCATACAACAGCCCTCATATACTGATCAGCAAGCTTCAGTAATGATTGGTACATGGCCATTATTGTTTAATACAATTTCACCTGCTTTCCTGTCCTCAGATCATTGTGCAACAAATTCTAGACTTTGCATCATTTCATCAGTTATACATATACATATATTTTATTAAAACTATTTAATACAACTGCAGTATTCATCATAACTTTAAAAATGTCATAATGCACCTTCAAATATGCCATCAATGTTTGCATTTCTTCCATTGCCTCATAAATTTTGTAATGATTTCTTAAATCAGGATCCAGATAATATTCATATGTTGTGATCAGTTGATACAACTTTATTTATTTATAGATTTCGTATTTGGCCCCTTCACTTTTTGTTGAATAAGCTAGGTAATTTACCCTGTAGAGGCCATTCATTTCATCACATTTCTCTCTGGTATCAGCTAACACATTCTTTCATCTTTTATTTTCTATGAATTGGTTGTTAGACTTACTGATTGATTAAATTCAGGCTTTCTTTGGTTTTCGAAAGACTACCTCACAGATCATGTTTATTTTCATTAGAACTATTTAATCTAGCTATTTTTTAACACCTTCAACTACTGTTAATCTTTGCTGAAAACCATTAAATAGGGGTTGGAGTCATGGTTATATTTTATACAAAAAAAAAGCTCACAATGATTACTGTTTTAATGCACTAGCATAAGCACTGCATGTTGTCTGGGGAAGACTGGCACTTAGACTGAAGCATGACCCCTTTGTGTCCTCAGCAAGATTTGAGGTATGACTCCCATACAGGTTTTTTCAAGTTGGATTTTTGGTTCGACTATCAAGCAAAATTACAAATAGCAAGCAGGTTCCCCCACCGCCCTAACTTTAATGTTCAAGTGGTGGAAAGTCTGAGCTTGAAGATGGTGGACAACTGAGGTATAACTTATAGCTATGACTATAGTTACATACTTTTAACTATAAAACTTTATAACTGTGCCTAAATCTGTCAAATATATCATAAGTTACATGTAAATTGAGGACTACTGAGCTTTCATTAAATCTTACAAAACTGTATCTGTACCTTGTTGAAAATCTCACTTCTTAACAACACTGACATAATTCCATGGCCAGGATCCATAATAAACAAAATTTATCAATTTTAAACCACAAGAAGATCTGAGTTACTGAGTTTTTCTTTACCTCAGGCTCCAACATGACTCAGCATGATGCTGGCATTGCTCCCACTTTTATTTAATATTTGGCATTTTAAAAAATATTGCATTAAAGTATTTACCATCTTAACTACTGAGGTTTTCAGAAGTTCTTTCATATTTCATTCTTGAAGTAAATGCATTCATTTACCTAGTCCTGACCTAGTATAATTTCTCATTTAATTTATTTCACGAGAATATCCTCCAGTCTGAGACAACAAAAATAAAGTTTCTACAAGTATCAATGATTAAAGGAGATAGCTTAAGGTCTCCTTGTGGTTATTTTTATCCTTAGGCTGTCCTAGTAGAATGTACAAATTACTAGATTTAAAAATACTCTGAGTCCAGATGGTAAGTGGCAGAGACCTTGGGGTTCTCAGGGCCTCAGTGTCACCTCTATTGGGTCCTAAAGTTCAATGTGAAAAGGAACACAATAGAAAAGGGGCAAGCAATAAATAGATGAATAAAATAGTTCTGTGCTGTCATGTCACCAAATGAATGCAGTTAAACTCATTTTTCATTTTACAAAAGATATTTGGGAATTTTAACAATTTTTAATCTTGCTTTATAAGTGCACAAAATATTTGTATGATCCCAAACTCAAATCTATAAAACAAAATATGTTCAAATAAGTCATAACTCTGTCATTGCCTTCTATTATATCACCTAGCAGTTATCCAATATTTTTAGTTTTTGTTATATTTGAGGTTACCATTTATTTAATAGAACCAAACACACACACACACACACACACACACACATTTCCTTCATCTTATATAGAAAGCAGTATTTTCTTTTATTCAGCTTGCTTTTTAAGAATTTAACAATATATCCTGGAGCTTGGTTATACAGGTATATATTTTATTTCCATCATTGCTACACAATACTCCATCATAAATGCATCACAGTTTAATCAACCATTGTGAACTCTCCTGATGATGGTTACCTGGGCTAATACCTGCGTTATATTCTGAGGAACAGTAGTGCAAGGAATAGACTTATTACTTTCATATTTCTATTATATCCTTGGGAAGGATGCTTAAGAGACAGAATCCTTAGTAACAGAAAAGGATTTTTTTAGTGTTTACATAATCAATGAATTAGTCTTTTTATTAAGATTTTGTGATGGTTAGGAAAGTGCTGCTATTCCCAGGTTATGAGTAAATTGACACACCCCCACATACTCAGTTTTTGCAGTTATAGTTTTTAACCTATAAACTAAATCACTTATATATCTTTTTCCTAGTGAATAATATGACCAATCCATTTTCCATTCCCATACAACCACCTAATTAGCTCTAAAATATTCACTGCAAAGCTAATTAATTCTCTAATTATTTGAGGATACCAATTCACCCTTATTGAATGTGAATTTTCCATCTTATATTTAGTAGATCACTCTACTTTCTATTTTATTCTATTCGTCTATTTGACTTTGCTTCCATACCAAGCTGTAGTAGCTCTAAGAGTTTCCATTCATGTTTTACTGTCTGGTAGATTAGTTACTCCTCATTGCTCCTTTCTGTGAGTTTTCTGGATATTCTTTTCTCCTCCCAAAATAAATTTTATAATCAACTTGCCTGGATTTTTAAAAATCCCTGATTTTATTGTGAAAGTTTGCTTTATAGATTAATTCAGGGTAAATTGGCATTGGTAAATTGGAATATGAAAAATTCCTATTCAAAACTAAGATGGGAATTTTTTCATGTGTCAGCTCTATCTTGGTGTGTTTCAGAAGTCTTGTATAGTTTTCTTCATATAGGTTTCAAACACTTATGACTTACTAGGATTCCGTCTTAATAAATCCATTGTAAGTCAAAAATAACATAAATTAAAAATGCATTTAACACATCTAACCTACCAAAGATTGTTGCTTGGCAACATCATGCACTGTAGTGTTAGCTGCTTACCCATGATCACATGACTGACTAGAAGCTGTGCCTCGCTGCTCCTGCCCCTCACAAGAAACACATACGGCACATCATTAGCCTGGAAAAAGATCAAAATTCAAAATGTTAAGTACAGTTTCTACTAAGTGTACATCACTTTCACACTATCCTAAAGCTGAAAAAATCATAGGTCAAACTATCATAGGTCAGTAACTATCTGTGTATGTGTATGTCCCTGATTTTGTAATATTTTTTCCAGTTTTTGGGGGGAGGACTAACCCTTGCAAATATAATTTTAGTACTTCCTTTCTAGTTGTTAAGCTTCTAATTATTTTCTTTTCATTGATGACATTGATACTAATAACTAACAAAGTATTAAACTGTAGTAAGTGAGAAGTTTGGAAAAGGTGGCATTGGGAAAACTACAGAACAGTTTTCCAGCAAAACAATTATAACTGATGAAAATTATTTTTAAAAACATTTAAAATCACTGGAAAATTTCTCAAGATGTTACAGAAAATGAAGAAATGTTTATTTACTCAAGATAACCTACTAAATGTAAATAAGAACAATGAGATTCTTTAGCAAGGTGTCATAAACTGTTCCCACTTCTATCTGCCTCACACTCAGCCAAGAGTGACAGATGCTGCATTTGGAGAAGGCACAGAGATCACAAGAACGCAGAGACAACCCCCCTCCCCCACCTCATAGAATCCAGCCAGTCCAAGGACTTTGGTGCCTCCCTGAAAGGGAAAGCTTACCAGAAATGCTCATCCTCCTTACTCCAAATTGCAGAAGTTACTTTTATGATTAGCGTGGCTAAGACTCTATTCAGATATCTTAGAAAAGAGGCTATACCCAGGAAAGGAAGGTGCAGACTATGAGAACTGCATTCAACCTTAACACAATTCATGCGCAGGTCAGAAGTTATATGTCAGCTGAGGCAGACTGAGAAGGTCAGAAGCTACCGCAATACACAGAGTCTTGATCTTTATTATAAAAGGTGTCACTACAAGAGAAGTGGAGTACCCCACTACCAGCTGCAAAAAAAAGTGGTGTGAAAAGTTTTCCTCAGGAAAGACAAGATAAAAGAACAAAGAACTCAAAAGCTTTTCCTAAGAGAATTGATTTCTTGAAATAGAATACTGTATGGTAAAGCTCAAGCTCAAAGTTGTTATCAAAAACAGTAGAGAAATTGATAGGATATTTTAAAAGCGGCACAGAGAAGCAGGAGTGGCACAGTAGAGAAGCAGGCGATAGCTAAGGGAGGGATTTATTGGGGGTGAGGACGCGGGGAGGAACGTTCACCCAGCATGGCTGAACTACTTCCTCCGCCAGGTACAGAGGGGGTGGGGGTTATATGCTCTCTGACCAGAAGGGGATGGCGCTGAGGGCGAGCACTAATGACGCGTAACCGACTGGTGGGAATTTCGGCATTCCGGCGCACATAGGAGGAAGCTGTAATCGGGGAGGGAGGGGCTAGTGGTTCAGCTATACCACTGCCGTTATGTCCAGTAATTTATATTAGGACAGAAACCTTTCATTCCCATCTTTGTGTTGTTAGAAAATGGGCGAAGAATTTGTCTCTTTAGCTACTTCCTGCTGAGTGGGGGCGTCGTGTTGGGGGGTCAGGAGAGTTGATGAGATGACGGTTGATGTCCAAGTAGGAGCTGGTACCAGGTGTTTTAGCTAGGACAAGGAGTTAAATGCTCGCATCCTAGATTGGAGAGAAATAGAAAACAAACAAGGTGTTATGAGGAGGCAAGTCACTATTGCAATGAAAGGACCCAGTGCAGATAGAGGAAAAGTGCCCATGATCCAAATACATCATTTCACCAAGGCTATAGTGAAGAAGACTCTCTAGGAGTTGTGCTGGAAAGAATGAGAAGCATGAGAAATATAAGGCCTGACCATGAAATCATGTTTGGAGATTAGGTGTAGGAAATGCTGTAACCACATCACTGTAAGGGAGGTGAGAGCCCAGATCTAAAGGAGTCTCATGTTTAACTAAACAGCTGAGAGTGGAGAGAATTAAGATAGTTATTATGTAAAACATTATAAAAGTGATCTTACGTATAATGTGGGAGTCTTTAGGAAAGATTACCCAGAATCCTGTAGTAAAAAAAAATAACTAATAGAGTGTAAATGACCAAGAACCAGATAGGATAGCAAAACATGAGTTAATCTGAAAGTTGTGGCCATGGGCCCTTAGTTAGATGAAGATGGGTGGGAGATATGAGATATGATCACTTGGGATGTTCAGAGTCAGGAGGGCACCAC